>WOFM01000923.1:0-32197 GCA_011428145.1 Ericerus pela
GTGCTTACCAATTACTGCCCACTTGTGACTGGCAGTAACTGGTAAGAAAATAGGCAGTAAGTGGGTTTTAAAATTACATTTTTTTACTTCCTGTTTGCAGCCTTGTTACTGCCTTGATGTGCCGGGCAGCAAAATTGGAAGCAACTAGGCAGAAATTGGTATGTAAATTACACACATTTCAGCCTGGTTGCTTCCCATTTGCAGCCAACCAGCTTCTCATTTGTGCTGCCTAGTTACTTCCCATTTTCAGCTCTCTTGCTCACCATTTTTTCTTCCTGACTACTTCCCATTTACTGCTTGGTTACTACCCACTGACTGCCTGATTACTGCCATTTGTTCCCTAGTGACTGCCAATTTTTTTTACCTTCTTACTTCCCAATTCTCTTTACTTGTTACCCACTAAGCTTCCTCATTGCTTCCCATTTGCAGCCTATTTGCTTCCCATTTTGCTTCCTTGTTAATTCCCATTTGCTGCCTACCTGCTCCCCATTTTTCTTCCTGGTTACTTCCCATTTACTGCTCATTTGCTGATAGGTTATTCCTAATTTTTGCAGCCTTCTTGCATCCCATTTGTTGCCAACTTGTTACCCAATTATGCTTCCAGTTTGCTTCCAATTTCCAGCCAAATTTTTAACCATTTGTACTTCCTAGTTACTTCTCACTTGCCGCCTACTTGCTACCAACTTACTTCCCTGTTTCTGCTCATTTATTTCCCTCTTTCTGCCGACTTACTTCTCTGTTGCTGCTCATTTACTTCCCTCTTGTTACAAATTTAATTTCATTTGACTTCCCAATTACTACCAACTTACTTCCTTGTTACTTCTCTCTTACTACCAACTTACTTCCATGTTACTTCTATCTTGCTACCAACTTACTTCCATGTGACTTCCCTCTTACTTCCATCTTACTACCAACTTACTTCCATCTTGCTACCAACTTACTTCCATCTTGCTACCAACATACTTCCATGTTACTTCCCTCTTACTTCCATCTTGCTACCATCTTACTTCCATGTTACTTCCATCTTGCTACCTACTTACTTCCATGTTACTTCCTTCATGCTACCAACTTACTTCTATGTTACATCCTTCTTACTTCCATCTTGCTACCAACTTACTTTCCTCTTACTTCCTTCTTGCTACCAACTTAGTTCCATCTTGCTACCAATTTACTTCCATATTACTTCCCTCTTACTTCCATCTTGCTACCAACTTACTTCCATGTTACTTCCCTCTTACTTCCATCTTGCTACCAACTTACTTCCATGTTACTTCCATGTTACTTCTATCTTGCTACCTACTTACTTCCGTGTTACTTCCTTCATGCTACCAACTTACTTCCATCTTGCTACCAACTTACTTCCCTCTTACTTCCTTCTTGCTACCAACCCAGTTCCACGTTACTTCCCTATTACTACCAACTTACCTCAACTTACTTCTTTCTCACTTCCAACTTACTTTCATCTTTACTACCAACTCACTTCCCTCTAGATACCTATTTCTTTTTATTTGCAACTGCCTAGTTACTACTCATTTGCTGCCTGGTTACTGATCATTGTATTTTTCAGGTTACTTCTCATTTGCAACATCATTTTTATCCATTTTTACTGTGTGGTTGCTTTTCATGCAGAGTAATTTTTCAAATCCACATATAACCTCGATCACAGAAAAGCTAGATGAACCAGATTATATATACTTATTTAAATTATAAAGAAAACTGCACATGATGAAATCAAATATATAATCATATAATAATAAACGTAATAATAGGAAGAATAGGAGAACTGTAAAATAAACAAAAGAAAAATAATCAATCGATTGATAAAACATAAAATCATATTTATTCTAATCAGGAACTAAATGAGAACAATAAAACATGACCCAAAAGAAAGAAATTTGAGAAATTTGTTTTTCTGCTTTTCTTGTTTTGAAAATCTCACTAAAAAACCTGAAACAATTTTACTACCCATCGGTATAAAAAATTTCACTTCAAAAATGATAACTGCAGCTATTAACAAAACCAGAACAATAGAACAAACCAAAAAAAATAAAGTCAAAATAAATTTGTCTTTGCTGTTATTCTTGTTGTAAATGATAATCCCAGGTTAACGAAAGGAGAATATTGAGGGTGGATATTACAATCACAGCTTAAACCAATGCACTCAGAAATTTATCAGCTTGCCCTATTCTGTTCCCTCATTCTTGCTTGGTTTTCATAAAATTCCTCTGCTTCTTGTTGATGTCTCATTCTCTCTTCCATCCAGTCAACAGGTTCATATAGTGGAAGCCTTACAAAATTGGAAACCACAATTGATTAGAAAATAATTTTTTTAAATAAACTATGCATCTAGAAATACCTGTGAATGAATATGGCTAATTATACTTACTTACTCATATCGTACCCAATTTGCCATTATAATTTTGCTTTTTTTCTTACTTGAATATAAGTTTTATTTTAAAATACATTCAACACTACCTACTACAATTATTATACTATTCTTTGTCAGAATTTAATATACAATAACACAAAATTGCTATGACTTCATAATTCAATGTTCAACAAGTAGTATTTACTATCTGCTACAAATTCTTGCTTTCTGTACTATCGATAGTAATCAATAACTATCAATATCAGAAAGCATTGATATTAATGTAGCTGGACAAATGCAACCCCAAATTGTACTTCATTTTATTCGTATTATATAATATTATTAATTATAGTATTACGTAATAATCCTGAAAACAAGAAAAAAAAATTATTTTTCAATTTGAAAAAAAACCACAAACATAATTCAGGGAAACAACAATATCGATATATCGATAAACATCGATATATTGATATATTGATACATCAATTTGCAGCACTTTGATTGGTTGTTTTAGTTCCTTATTTAATGATGACAATATGGTTAGTTGAAGTTTCAACATTTCACAGTTATTTTGCACGTTTGTATGTATATGGTGTTGAAATTCAAAAATTCATAGTAACAGGTGATCCTTAAATGTAATCGTTTTTTCATTAAGTAAGTCAAAATGCGGTTTCATTCAATTTGTTTAGTGTTTTTTCCTTTGTAATTAGTGTAGTGAAGTTTCCTAATGCTTTTAATTGAATCGCAGGTTCTGGTTGCTTGTACGAGTTGACCGATGGTATTGTTCATTTTGATCCAATGTGAGTAGCATTAAGATTCATCAATATTCAGAAATAGTCACATCCGTACTAATCTATGTTTTGAATTTGATAAACGTGAATAGCAGCAAGATTCATCATTTGGAAATAGTCGCATTTGTACCTGTCTATGTTTCAAGTAAGTCAAAATTCATTTTCAATTATTCATATATGTTTTGCTTTGGTTCACAATTAATTATGATTTGAGGATATATAAAGTTGATCGTAGGTTTTTGTATTATAATCAATGTTATGAAATTGCAATTTTGTTATTAGTAATTCGATAGTACTGGCTTATTAACCTCAACAAGAAGACCAGTAAGATTAATTTTTATACCTCATCGCCAGTATCAGTCAAAATGCAATTTCACTAGCTTTGTTAATGTGTTTGTCATTGTTATCTGTACTAATCAGTGTAATGAAGTTTCCTATAATGCATTCAATTGATCGCAGATTCTGGTTTCCTGTATATGTTGACTGATTGTAATCATTCATTTCAATTCAACGCAAATAGCAGCAAGATTCAACAATATTCAGAAATACTCGCATCATTACCAGTCTACTTTTTGAGTGTGATCCAACATGAATAGCAGCAAGATTCATCATTTAGAAATAATCACATTAGTATCTGTCTATGTTTCAAGTAAGTCAAAATTCATTTTCTCTGTTCTATGTCTGTTTGTTTTGGTTCACAGTTAGTTGAGTATGATTTAAATGAATAAAGTTGATCGTAGGTTTTCATACATATATCAGTATAGTCGATATATGAAATTGCAATTTGTGTAGCATAGTAATTTGATATACCGGTATTAAATCAACAAGAAGAGCAGTAAGATTAATTTGGAATAATAATCAGCCTTTATCATTCAGTACTTCATTGGGAGTACAAGTCAAAATTCATTTTCATCTATTCTATATCTTTTGTTTTGGTTCACAGTTAGTTGAGTACGATATGAGGATTAATAAAGTTGATTGTAAGTTTTTACCACAAAGTCGATGTTATGAAATTGAAGTTTTAGGTAGTAATTTGATAAAACTGGCGTATTAAGATCAACAAGAAGAGCAGAAAGATTAATTTTGAATATAATCAGCCTTTATCATTCAGTACTTCATTGGGAGTACAAGTCAAAATTCATTTTCATTTATTCTATATTGTTTGTTTTGGTTCACAGTTGGTTGAGTACGATTCAAGAATGAATTAAGTTGATCGTAGGTTTTCATACTATTTCATACATTTCACTCTTTTTACTCATTTCATTCATTTTGTGTAGTGGATGTTATGAAATTGCAATTTGGTATAGCATATTAATTTTTGATAGTACTGGCGTATTAAGATCAACAAGAAGAGCAACAAGAATAATTGTTTACAGGCCACCTCAAATAATTCTGATTCTTAAAATGATAATATATAATATGCTCCCACTTGTTAAATAGTTTTTTTCACTGTTGTTCTCTGCTCCTTCAGTAAACTCTAATAGTAGTTTAAATGATTCTACCCTATTTTTTAGATGTCATTTTATTTTCTTACAACAGTAGGCAAGCAACACCTATAGAATATGATTTTTGTAATCAAACTGTTTCGATAACAAGTAAATTAGAAAACATGCAGGACATTATTTTAAATTAGTTCAGGACAACCAGACATTATGTAAACACATGATTGAAATAAAAGAAGTACTGCAGGCAGTTGTTTCATTCTCAAGTTAGTTTTTATTATTATATTATTATTGAATGTATCAAATTTAGTCTAAGATGATTAATTTTTTCATTTATGTTTTTATTTTTCAGTCCATCCATTTGTACCAACTAGCACTGTAAATGAGACTCATTCATTTGGATCATAATCTTCACCAAGTGCTTCATTCCAATGTGATATGAATCAATACCACCTGTATCAGTGTTCTGTGTTGAAAAACATGAAATTAATGTTGAACTTACCCATTAACTGAAAAGATTTGTTCCTGGCATTTGACCAAACATTAAATAGAGATCATTCTAGTTTTGATGAAGAAATTTATAAGGCATTTGTAAGTGAAACTTATTTATTTTCAGTTATAAAACTTTCATATATTTTGCTGATGATAAAGTGTCATACTTATGTTTGTTTCAGAAAACATTCGTGTATGCTTATGATCCACAAATAAATGGCCAAAAGTTAGCAGTTGCCTCACTGTGTCAATGATCATCAAAATGTGAGCTGCCAAAGCAACAACAGGACAAGATGCAAGAATAGCTGATGATCAAAGATTTCTATATTACATGGTTGAAACAACAACTACCCCTTTGCTTGAAGGTAACTACTCTGTTATTGTTTGCACATTCCAGTGTAGATATTTTCTTGATCTATTTGTATTTTATACAGCTTTGTTCCAAACATGGATCAGTCTCTTTTGTCAATGTACAAACCAGAAGGCAAATGGAATAAACATTCATTTTCCAGCCATATTCATTTCATAGTGCAGAGATGGAAAACCAACCAAACTGCCAAAAAGAAGTTGGAATTTGACAGTGGCAAGAAAATTAGCAAGACAAATGTCAAGAAAAAAGTCACCCAGTCAAATATCAAAGAGAAAAGCAGCAGAAATGAAAATATGAGATCAAAGGAAAGTAACAATGATACTAGTCAGGCAAGTACCAGTGTTATTAATTAGTGCAGAAATTAACAAAAATGTGATCTTATTGCTTACTGAGAGCAATTTGTCGATCAACCCAATTTGGGATAAAGTTTTGTAATGTAACGCATTTGCGATACATTCAACATTTTTATTTTTCAACTTCTTTCATAATATTTTGATATATTTTGTAAATTTTTGTTTTTCCATAATATGATTTTTGTTATTTACATATTCATGTTATACTTTTCACTAATTTTTTTTACTTTTATTTTTTTTGTGTTCCTTTCTGAATATAATCTTTGTTATGTTAAACATTCGTAATATATTTTTCAGATATTTTTACCTGAAAAAATGATTTTGAAAATTTAGATATTTGAGTTACATTAGCTCCTTCTTTAGGAATGAGCTAAAAGTTAATAAAATATCTAAATTCTGGGTAGAAAAAAGGAACTATGTGGGTACCAACTGGAAGGAAATTAGATAACAAGAGGGAAGTGAATGGGTAGTAAGAGAAAAGTGAATGGGTAACAGTAGGGAAGTAAATGAGTAACAAGAGACAGTATGTTGGTAAAAAGAGGGAAGTAACATGGAAGTAAGTTAGTTGCAGGAGGGAAGTAAGTTGGTAACAAGAAGAGGTAATTTGGTAGTAACAGAAAAGGAGGCTGGTAACAAGAGGGAGGAAAGTTGGTAGTCTCAGAGAAGTAAGTTGGTAACAAGAAGTAAATAAGTAGGAAGTAAATAAGTAATTTAGTAAGAAGAGGAAAATAACTTGGTAGTAAAGGGAAGTAACGTGGAAGTAAGTTGGTAGTAGATGGAAGTAAATTGGTAACAAGGTAAGTTGGAAGTAAGAGGGAAGTAACATAGATGAAGTAGGTGTAGTAAGAGGGAAGTAACATGGAAGTAAGTTGGTAGTAAGAGGAAGTTGGTAGCAAGATGGAAGTAACATGGATGTATGTTGGTAACAAGATGGAACTAATATGGAAGTAAGTTGGAAGTAAGTTGAAAGTAAGTTGGAAGCAAGAGGGAAGTAAGTTGGTAGTAAGAGGGAAGTAACATGGAAGTAAGTAGGTAACAAGAGGGAAACAATATGGAAGTAAGTTGGAAGTAATTTGGAAGCAAGTTGGAAGCAAAAGGAAGTTAAATGGTATAACAAGACAGAAGGGAGTTGGTAGTAAGAGAGAAGTAACATGGAAGTAAGTTGGTAACAAGAGGGAAACAATATGGAAGTAAGTTGGAAGTAATTTGAAGCAAGTTGGAAGCAAAAAGGAGTTAAATGGTATAACAAGACAGAAGTAAGTTGGTAGTAATTGGGAAACATATGGAAGTAAGTTGGAAGTAAGCTGGAAGCAAGTTGGAAGCAAGAAGGAAGTTAGTTGGTAATACAAGACAGAAGTAACTTGGTAGCAATTGGGAAGTAACATGGAAGTAAGGTGGTAACAAGAGGGAAACAAGATTGAATAAGTTGGAAGTAAGTTGGAAGTAGAAGGCAGCAAAATCTGTGCAGTAACTCAGCAGCAAATAAGCAGTAACCTGGCAGTATTTGGGCAGTAATTAAGTTTCAAGTGAGAATCATGAGGCAGTAAAATTGGGCAGTAACTGGGAACAAATAAGCAGTAACCAGGCTCCAAGGGGCAGTAAACCAAGCTTAAAGTGGGAAACAGAAGGCAGTAAGAATGGGCAATAACTGGGAGCAAATGAGCAGTAACCAGGCTGGAACCAGGCAGTAAATGGGTAGCAACTGAAAAATATATTGGAAGTAATATGGAAGCAATTGGGAAGCAAGAGGCAGCAAATCTGTGCAGTAACTCGGCAGCAAATGTGCAGTAACCTGCAGTGTTTGGGCAGTAATCATGCTTCAAGTGAGAAGCAAGAGACAGTAAAATTGGGCAGTAACTGGGGACAAATAAGCAGTAACCAGGCTCCAAGGGGGCAGTAACCAAGCTTCAAGTGGGAAGCAAGAAGGCCGTAAGAATGGGCAGTAACTGGGAGCAAATGAGCAGTAACCAGGCTGGAACCAGGCAGTAAATGGGTAGCAACTGAGAAATATATTGGAAGTAATATAGAAGTAATTGGGAAGCCAGAAGGCAGCAAAACTGGGCAGTAACCTGGAGGAAAATAAGTAGTAACCAGGCAGTAAATGGGCAGTAACCTAAGCAACAATTGGGAATAACAAGGCAGTGAAGGGGCAGTAACTAAGCAACAAATGGGAGGTAATAAGGCAGTAAAAAATTGGCAGTAAACAGGCAGAAACTGAGAAGCAACTGGGATGCAACTGGGAAGCAGAAATTTTGAATGCTGCTTTCTGATTGGTCTAGACACACTAGTGAGAGATTTCTGATTGGTTGAAACACTTGATTTTTGGCAGTAACTTGGCAGTAACTTGGCAGGAAGGTGGGCAGTTTTTCTGGTGGGCAGTAAATGGGCAGTAGCTTGCACAATGGGTAGGTATTCCTGTTGTTTGATGGTTCATATCCGCAGGCCAGCTGGAAACCTACATTAGTGACCTTGATGTGATCTGGGAAATGGTGAAGGGCAAGCGCAATCTTTTGGAGGAATACGTCAGCCTGCTAGTTCACTGCTCTCCAGCTCATAATGTTGATGGCGTTGAGTGCACTAGTGGTGAAAGAGGTAGTGTGTACAAGGTGCGATGTGGGGATGTGTTGGCCAGGAGCATCCGTTGCTCCCTTACACAAACCTGCCCTTCCATTAGTAGCTCCACCTCTATTGATTCGTACTGCGCACTGTTGTTCTGAGGGGAGTATTGTGGCAACCACATATAGGTGGGGTAAGCTCTCCTCACCATCACCTGGAGCTGTAGCAGTGTGTATACAGTAGCTGTATTTTGGTGATGGTGACGATCGAGGTAGATATTCCTGTTGGTCGATGGTTCGTATCCCCTGGCCAGCTGGAAACCTACAATGGTATTATTTACAAAAATTTCCATGTCAATTGGAGGTAGTAGGTGACTTTTCTGGCTTATTCATCGTATTTTTACTCTACTTCATTCTCCGAATGATTTGACTTTCTGTTTTTCTGTTTGTATTTTTTAACTTTTGGTTTCCTGAGATATTTGATGGATGAGTCATAATAACTTTTCTATAGAATTAGAAATGTGGCCAACCAATTCATTTACTTATAATACAAAAACATTCGAAAAATGAAATTAGTACCTACCTACCTACTTACTGTGATAACCATGGCAAATATTTGATGTAGGTAATATAAAATAAATTAGGTTAAAAACGTATTTTTAAAAAGATACGCTTTTTTTATTATTGGCTTTAGCTTCATGCAAAATAAATATTATTTTGTTGCTGAAGATTGACTGCAGTATTGGTATATTTTAAAATGGCAGTAGTTGAGTAGAATAAAAGTTTATAATAACAAGACAGAAATACCGCGAAAGAGAAAAAAAACAACTGATAAAAACGGATGTAAGTGTATGTGTGAGTGTGTTGTAACAGTGAAAGCAGCGCTGAAGTTGGTCATCCGGTGTACTTCAACTAATTGAGTGAGTAGAATAAAAGCGTATAAAAAAATTTATAATTTTGTAATGTGTTGCTCAGAGTTTCCCACAAATTCATTGATTTTACAAAAAAAGAAGTAACTCTAAGAAAAGTGGTAACTTTTGATCTCTGGGCCAACTTTTAACACCAATACTTCCCAAGGTCATAAAACAAAAATGATGCAGAAAAAAAACATATTTGGAAAATATCTGTAATTTAAATTTTGAAATGATACTATGGCATAAGTATGGAGAAATCACAAGACTCTTGTAACATAGAAAAGGGAGATGTTAAAACCATTTAGACTATGATACATGAGTGGTTCCACTTTATATACATATATATATATATATATATATATAAGCCCTTTTTATTGCCTCCTTTCAGCAAAGTTATTATTTTTTTCTTCTTAATATGAAAGGAGAAATAAAGTAAATTTCATCAAAAAACTATACTTACTTGGAAAAGTGTAAAAGATTGCTTAAATATTTTGAACATTACCGACATCATGACTGCTTATCTTGAAAAGTTTGTTGTTAATTTTCAAACCATTCCAGACAGTATCCTAGAAGTATATGTAGCTATAATCATCATAGCAATAGTTTGGTATCTGTGATACAAATGCAAAAAGTAGGTGATTTTTATTTTTGATGCAAATGCTGCGTATCACACTAGTATCAATTACCTACTCTGCACGTTAAGTCACACACTATTGGGTGTGTGAAAAATATCTTTGCTTTCAAAGTTTCAAGCTGTTTGGTCTTCACCTCTTACAAATTCTACCCAACATACTGCACTTGCCTTGTTTTGTGAAGGACTTAGGTAGGTATCCAATTTATAAATCCTAAAAGTGCTAATTTTCAATTGTGTTAACATCGATTTTATTACATCGATCAATGGATAAAAAGGTTGTGTGGAAATCAGGCATGCTGTTATTTTATTGCTGAGTAATCATTTAATATTTATTGCTCGTATTTCATAACCTTACAGTACAATTCATTATGAATTTCCTTGAAACTTCATGAAACGTAAATTTTTAGCCAGCATTCTGACAAGTACTTTTGATGTTTTTATTGTTTTATTATATTTATTTATTTATTTAGATTTTTTTGGTTAAGAAAACCTACATTTTCTGGCTTTTTTTACTTTATTTCAGTTAGTTGAGTTGCCTCAAAAGGAAAACAATATCGTACTATTCTCATTACTCTCATTATATAATATAAATTCCAAATTAATAATTTGAATTGTACTTATATACCTACTTTACTCGTTCATCTTTATTTATTTGTTTATTTTTTGATTGAATACAATATGCCAAAATAGTGTAGGTGCCTATGTATACTGAAATTGAGATCTATTTCCTCTCAACATTATTGGGGAAAAAGTTCCAAAGAATTTCTTCTTATCCACTATCGTCTTATGGCACAAGATAAGATAACTCAGTTTTAGCTTATCACTGCTGAAGCTCTGAAATTTGTTAGCTGGGTGATCTTTCAGGGTGTCTAATCTCAGTTATGAATTCATCCGTACATTGAAACCCATTTTCACTAGCCAAATGGCAACAGATTTGAAAAAAAATCACTTTTAGGGCTCTCTGGCTGTTATAATGGGTGAGCAAATGTCAGTTTACCAATTTGCATTTCACAAAAAAAAAAACAATACTTTGTTTATTGTATCCCTATGTAAATGAAAAACGTTGTTTGGGTAGTGTAAAACTGATTTTTGCTCGTTCCATTGGTTTGCCGTAATTGTCTGTGGCAATGGTTGTTGTTCGAATTGGTGGCTGTGAATATGGGCCATGGTTATTGATGTGGTTGTTTGTCTATATTCATCTGATACAGTCAGTAGATGTGATTGATGGCCAGTGGTTCAGATCATTTATAGTTTGTTATGGTTAGTGAATGTGGTTACAAGACATGGTCATCCCTGCGGTTACAGGCAGTAGTACATTTGGTTGGTGATTGTGGGCTGTGTCATAGTTTCTGACATTCTGACTGCGGTCGCTGGCCGTGGTTATTGATTGGTTGCTGACTATGATTTGTGACTATGATTATAGTTGTTTGGACTTTGGACCCTTCATCACCTCTCCTATGAAGAAAAATTGGAGACAATTTGCAGTTTTCTGCATGTTTTTTTGGGTAACTCACTAAATACTAAGTTTTTATTTTATTTTATTTTTTTCTGTGTACTTTTTTTGTGACTCCTTACCTTGCTCAAAACCTACAAAAGTTGTAAAGGAGTTTGTTGCCTTTGTTAAGCGTTTCTCGTAGCACTGCTGCGATATACTGGGTATACGCTTGTATATTTAAGCATACCAATTAGAAGAATTTTAATTTCAAATGGTTGTGAACGCTGTTGTGGGCATTTAAAAATAAAACAATGACTTTTTGTGAGGAAAAAAACATATTATATGACGAAAAATTATCTATAAATTGTAAGTGAAATTGCAACAAAAAGCTTGATTGAAAAAATTTTCTCCATTTTGGGTACCTAGGAGGTTACCTAGTAAAAAATTAAATCGTGGAATTCATGTTTTTCTCCTTCACGTAACAAGTGTTTTTAGATTTTGGATAACCTTTTAATTTAACTTGTGCACATTTTTTTTTGAATCGACGCCATTAGGTTATTTTTTAATGTCTTCCATAAATGAAAAAGGTGAGTATAAAGCCGGCGAAGAAAATTTTTTAGTTTTTCTAATTCTACATGTATGTTTGTAAATAAGGACGTTCTCATTTTTCTCTCATATTACCTTGGAATGCCTAATAAATTATTCTTACAGCCAAGTGCAAACTTTCCTTTTACACTTCTACGTATGATTAATGTACTTGCAAGAAGAATTTCATTTATAGAAGAAAAAAAAAGAAAAGAAAAAGAAGAAATTGTTAACAATGGGGGAGGTTTTGGCGATGAAGAATTTCTCTATTCTGCCATAACACTGTGCGTATAATAAACGTATCCATTAGAGTTTGTTACTCCTGTTTTGCAGACGGTTTACCAATACTTAAATTCGCAGTGTACCGTATGTTTAGCATGTAGTTTAATTTAAGTGGATGAAAACAAAAAAAAACAACTTGATTTCAAGAAACAAATTTGCGGTATTGTGACCGTCGGTGAGTAAGTTCGATGAAATTAATTTTTATATGGTTGGGTTTGATCGATATGTGTAACTTCAAAGACTCATGAATTCGATGCTATAGTATGGTCTGTGGGGATTCGGTAGATTTGAGTAGTGCTGAGCAAAAGCAAGACCAATACCATGACAGTGGTGTAGTCTCGATATTGTTGAATTGGTCTTGGTCTTGCGTCAGTGTCCTTAAGGCCTTAGGCTCAGTTGCACAATGGAGAATTAAACCGGAGTTAATGTTACCAAAATTAAATCCTATTGTTGGCATTGACTCTCTACTATGCCACAGACCCTTAGTTTTGGTCTTAGTCTCGGTCATGCTTACAAGAATTTTACTTTTTTTTAATGGCAAGTAGAGGCGTGGTGGCACAGATATCTTCAGGTTGTATGTTCTCACATGGAACAGCGATTTATTAACATACTTTGAACCTAAGTGTTTAATTTTTTGATTTTAACTCAACACCCTGTTCTCTCTCTCTCTCTCTCTCTCTCTCTCGTTCTTTCTCTATCCCTCCTTGTGTCGAATAATTGTTGCCTTACTTTATTGAACGAATACATATTATTCAGTGTTATCATCAGTGGCGGATCTCGCCGTCATTTGAGAAGGGAAAAATTCAAATAATTTTGGTGACTTTTTTTTTTACTTTTCGACAAATTTGGACTGTTTTTATATTACACTTCCATTTTTGTATTTTTTTCGGCTTTTGGTGGTAGAGGGAATTTATCCATTTTCTCCTGGACCCGCCACTGGTTATCATCATCTTTCTAATTTCAAATTACATTCTGTAGATAATAAAAAATTTCAAGAATAGCGAACCGATATCAGTCGACAAAGGAAACTGACTGAATGTCAATTTTCTGACGCAGAACCATCGTATATATTCCATAGCATGATAAGGTTATGGTTCTGTGCTGTGTTCTATTTATCTCCCTCTTAAAGTCTTCTTCAAAATTCACAATTTTTCGTTTCGCTTAATGATTTGAAATTAAGCTCGCATCTTGCTAACAACGACAGAACATCAGCAAAAGGTTGTCTGTAAGAGTAGTTGGGTATGTAAAAGACAATAATAATTTTCTAGCTGCTAGCATCAAAATATGAACTCATTTCTTTGGTCCATTGTAGTCTCTGAGTGCTTCTTGATGCGATTCGCCAAGAAAGTCTTTAGACTACGCTGCACTTAGGTATATAAATACACCCTAGTGGCTTGATGAAAATTCTAATTTCCATTAACTACTTAAATTAGGGTCGTAAATTACGTGAGAATCATTTATACCTATTAATACCAAGAGAATAAAATAAAGGAACCTCTGACGAGTATTTTGCTTACAATGCAGCAAAAAAGACTGAATAACATTAAAAAATATATATATAAATTTGACCCGATAAGCTAGATTCTATAAAGTGTATTAAAAGAAATGTTGCTCTCTAAGTAAAAATTTATTTATATTTTTTTCCCTTTACAAATCAAATACCT
Source organism: Ericerus pela (assembly GCA_011428145.1). Lineage (NCBI taxonomy): Eukaryota > Metazoa > Arthropoda > Insecta > Hemiptera > Coccidae > Ericerus > Ericerus pela. The sequence continues at coordinate 13,886 of WOFM01000923.1, forward strand.
ATGTACACAAATTAGGTTGTATGAATAGGGGTGGAAAAAAAAAGCAACTGAAACCCATGTAAAAAGATTTTATAACAAGGTGACGTTTAAAAAAAATAAAAACTGTGGCGTGTTGTTCGTCAATAGAATAATCTTTCACGATAGTTGGGCGTATTATATATTGTTTTAGGGAATTCTTTTAAGGGATAAGAAATGATTGATAATATGTTCGATCCTCAGGTAAATGTGACCCACATTTTCTTTCTTCTGTTGTTATTTTGTAGCAAACATTAAATGGTATTTGAACGTAATTTTATATTGTATAGATTAGATTTAAATGTTGAGTTTTTTTTATTTTGTTTACCCACTAGCCTATTCTAGCGACGAAGAAACTGTAAAAATAAAACTCGGCATTATGCGGTCTCTTGGTTCTTAACGAATTTTTTATGTCGAGTTATTTCTAGAAAGTAGAAAATTGTTCATTGAAGTGGTAGAATCGATAGGCGTGGACGAATGTAACGAATACTCAGTAGGTATTCACTGATGTGTGCACATTGAATAGATACGTGCGGACTGCAACTGTTCTACGTGAACGCATTTATTTTGTAACTAAATTTTCAAAAAAAATCTGCTTATTAATCTTGATCTCATTGCATAAAAGTCATTTTTTCCGAGAACTAATACTCTAAAAAGATGTTATTATTCAATTGATTTTGATTAGCAAAGTGAGAGATTCGAACTGTCGATAATTATTTTCATATTGCTTTACTAATGTGTTAATGCGACTTCTGCTTGACTGTTTTTTTGTTTTTTTTGTTATTCCCCTCTTGTAAGATTAATTCACCAACTGAAGTGTGGAAACAATTCAAATATAGAGGAATAGTTTCTCTCGGTGTCACCCTAGCGTCTTTTTTTTTTTTTGGTGGAAACAAAACGAACCTGCTGTTGGCACACGTAACAATTGTCTTATTATTTCAATTCTTTATGGAACATGTTATAGGGATTGCCATGGAGAGTGAAAAAGGAAAAACCAGAGAATGTTTTTTTTTTTTTTTTTTTTTTTTTTTAATTTCCTTAGGGTATGTAAGATGCATTCACAGGGATGCGTGCACCCTTGCAAAATCTGCTTATGCTTTTTGGTGTATTTATTGAAAAAATATCATACTTAACTTGTTAGCCACTGGTAATAACCGACTCGTTGCTCTTACAACTCTTGTCTGTGGCTCGTGTTGCAACTACATAACTCATTGACAATCACTCGTTTTGCCAACTAGTCGAGTAAAATAATATTATTGTTGCAGTTTATATGTTCGACAGTCACACACTTCATAACGAACATTAGTACTAAACCAAGAACCTGACCTATTGATTTTGGCGCAGATTTGCTATATGCTACTTCCAGTACCGCGATTTTTGTTTTCATTTTGGCTCTGAAATGCTTAATTTTGGATCAATAGCTACAAAATTTGCAAAAAATTGTTATCTACCTGTATGCATATTATAAAATACTACGGGTTAAAAACTGTTGGAAACACCATCACTCCAGAACCACTGAATGGATTTGCATGAGATTTTCCAGAAAAAATTGTGTTTACTCCAAGAAAGGTTTACTGCCATCAAGGAAGGATAGTTCCATTGGTGGCAAAGTTACCAATTTTTACCATCTGTGAGAACAGAAAAGGGACAAAATATTTCTTCCACCTAACAAAAAGGAGTAGAAGAGAGAATTGAAAAAAATTCCCCCTTTCTTTTTTCATTGTCTGATGACTATTGGTTGGTGACCTGGATATGATTCTCTCTGTCTCACTCTATTTTATTTTTTTCCGTAGTGTTTCATTTGGGTCTACAAAAAAGAGATTAAAACCATTATTAGACACTATGAAAGCGAAACCGAAGGAAACAGCTCGTATTTTCTATAATTTATATATATCATGGTATCAATTTTAGAGTGGATTGTGAGAAGGTACTTCCATAAAATCAATATAATTGTTTCGAAAATTTTGAATACCTACTTTTTCTAAAGGAACTGCTGCTGTGTTAGAGTTTTTAAGTAGATTTTTATGAAAATTGCTTGAGTATTCGGACCCATCAGTGGGTGCGTTTTTCATTTCATGATCTTCTGAGCATTTTGACACTAATTTTAGAAGTTAATTTTTTTAATTATGTACCCCTTTTTGCGTTGAGTCCATTTCTAGGTGTAATTTTGATCGGATGGTTTTCAAAATTTGAAACACCCATTTGGATTCACCTAAAGAAGAACCCCATTGTTTTTAGTCCAGATAAGGAGCATGGTCCGTCCGATAGGTCAGTTTATCTGCATTTTTTATTGAACAGCGTACAAGTCAAAATTTTCAATCGATAGGCCTGAATTTTGGTATACGTATGTGTTTTATGTGAAGGACAAGACCTACCAATTTTTACCGTACGTCTGGTAGGAGTGATTTTTTTCATTTTTACACATTAATGGATCTAAATGGAGTAATTTTCAAGCTATAGTCATAAAATTTGGCACAGGTATTGATTTGAAATATATCTAAGCTACTTCCAAATTTGGTTCCTATTGGTATCATGGTTCATTCCCTGGGGCGGTTGGAAGATGCTAATTTTTCATGTTTTCTCAATAAAAGTTGCTATTATCTTTTAATGGTCACAAATTTTGGTACAAACAATACCTTCTATACAAAGACCAGAACTAACAATTGGTTTTGATTGGTCAATTTGTTCTGAACTTATTAGCTATTCAGTGTGATTTTCCCTCTTTTACCTTTCTGATAATGAAATTCATTTTATACTCTTCATCTGTAAAAACACTATAGTTTTAATCTGAAAACAACCCAATCTCATCAAAAGGACAATTTTCACCTATCCTTCACCTGTTTACATACACTAGACTTGAACACGGATACTAAGGCTAGTATTCATGGGTGACACTTGGAGTTCATTTTCCTAAGGTTTCATTTAAAACCAACATTTCTCGGCTATATTTCTCAAAAAAACTAATTTTTTTTCATAGTTTTGCTATAGTTATCTCGGGGAAGCTACGTTTCTCACCATTCTCAGCTAAACTATTTTTTTTGCAGCTTTACATTAGTTTAAAAGCAGAGCGTTAGGTAAATGAAACTAAGTGGTCATCTATGAATACCGACCTAAAATCTCCGCTTATATTTTCGTAATCAACGCGTAGACAACCGCACTATACTTCATTTTGCAATGTGGAAAATTTTGTCTAATTTCTTAATTAGATGTTTTAGAAATTGAAATCAAAAATATGGCAATTATATTATTCTAGTTTTCAGAATAAACATTATGTTTAAACATTTTATCAATCACAATTTTTCCCCATTAAAAATTGCTCAAACCAAAGCAGCAAATCAACAAATTTTGTATGAAAAAATTTGATAACATAACACTATTTCAATATTAGTAAAAAAAAAAAAAAGGAAGTGTGAAAAAAAAATTGGTTTCACCGGAAATATACGGTCATAAATTATCGGTAATTTTCACGTTTGATTACCAAATAATTGCATTGCTACGCTTATATAAAACAGCGTATATATGTTAAAATCAATTACCAAAAACAGCCGGAGGTCCGTAGCCCCCTGGGGGAAAAATTATGGATTTTAACCATTGAACCCCCAACACATTTTGTTAAAGAATTTTTTTCACACAAATATATCGTCTTCCATAAAAGTAGTTCCTATTGCCTCCAGATTTCATGTTCTCATGCTTCTACATCAATCCTTTGCCGAGATATGGGGCATAATTAAATTAAATACCTAACTAATAACTCCTGAACAAATTGATTAATTAGATTCGAAATTATTGGGTCAGTTCTTGTATGGGAGGGTAATGGTTGTACCAAAATTGTGACTACTGAGAAAAAAATTACAACCCTGTATCGTGTTAACAAGAATGGTACGTTACATGGAATACATACAACCATCCATGCGCCCGCGCACACACGCACACACGCACACACGCACACACGCACACACGCGCGCACGCGGTCACTTGGCATGCGTGTGCGGATCTGTTTTCGTCCCAATCAAACTCATCAAAATATTAATTTTTGTACCTACTCCAAATAGATTTGTTTTCATCTCATTTCTTTTCACAGTCGCAAGGGTGGCGAAAGGGTCAGCCAATTTACCCCCATGACTGCATCCTAAATCTACGCCACTGCATTTCCAGTTAAATTTTTGTGCCCGCCGTATTACTACTACTCACTTTTTCTCAGGAAAAAATGAAGATAATATTTTGACTTTTGAAGGTGTATTGTATTAGGGGGCTTCACCTTTCAAGTTGGTCCTCCCTCTCAACCCCAAAGATGTTTTAAATATACTTCACTATTGTTTTCCTTATTTTATCGCCTAAGGGTCAATCCTACAGAAAATTTTATTCTAGGTAAAAAGTGTTTTCGTGAAATTTTTGATAATTTAAATGATTTACTCATTTTTCATAGGTGCCATTGTTTTGGAGTGAAAGCTGTCGAACATTTTATTGCACAAAGTATTGTTTTTATGAGGCTACGAAAGGGGGGGTAGTATCCACTTGGAGGGCAGACACTTATGATTTTCGCTACCAAATACACAACAATTTGTATAATACTTTCCCAAAATTTTTTATTTAATTTCTTTTTCAAGTTAATAGGTTAAGGTGAAGTGCTGAAAATGAAAAAGTAAACTGCTTTCAATAAAACATTATCAACGTTTGGAAAAAAAATTAGCCAGATTACTCCCATTCTGACTTAGCTGAATGAATATATTGACAATAAAAAAAGTGCGCCACTTTATTTGTATTTCTGTACATATACATATTATGTAGGTACCTACTTATATGTATATTATAAATATGTAGGTAGGTATATACATAAAGAAATAACTAGGTCAAATGAGAAAATTGCACCAGTCGTTTTCTTTTCGTATAAACGGATAATTTTCATCATCCCCCTCCCTTAACACTTTCGCAAGGTCAATTTTAATACCCCGTATGCGAGTAAAGTGGGTAAAAACATGAATACTTACTTGGCCCTTGTATCAAATTTCGTTCATTTTTATATCCTTTTATTCTACTCACTCATTTTGTTGAAGTACACCGGATGACCCAACTTCACGCTGCTTTCACGGTTGCGACACCCGCACACATACACTTGTAACCGTTTTGTCAGTTGTTTTTTCAATTTTTGTTCTTTCTGTCTTAAAAAAAGGTGAGAAATTTTATTTTCCCTTTCGCATTTATTTCTTCTTTAAATTATAAAAGGGTATTTTTTAAATACTCATTTTTAACTTAACTTTTATTATTATATTTTTTTGGGAAGTTAGAGCAGATTTTTGACTTTTCGCTTTCACTATGGAGGAATTCTGTTACCTACTCGAAAAGGAAGAAACCGTAAAACATTTTGCCGGTGGAATTTCTTGTTTTCTCGACCCCAGAAGTCGATCCTCGAAGTTACGCTGCTTAACTTTCGAACACCTGAATAATCTCCAATGTTTTAACAATTTATTCATTCGCTTGTCAACCTTGGTGATCACATTTTGTGTTTTATGCCCGTTACCTACACTTGTAAATATTTTGTGTACTTAATTTATTATTTTAATCGGTTAAAACTTACGTTATAGTGTCGTTTTCGTAGTTTGTAACGATAACCCAAAATTACCGTTACAAACTTGAAAACCTTCTCGCATTTAAAAGGTTAGCTTGTGTTGCCCTTTTGGCTCATACCGATTCATTATAACTCGTGAAAATTAATCGAAAGCTGCTTGATTTTCAAAATTGAATTGCCTATGTGTAAGTAAAGGATAGGTATCTCGGTGTAGGTACAGCCTATTTATGTTCGAGGTGGTAAATACAATTTTCAACATACCCGCATTTATCATCCTAAATTAGGTCACAATCGTGAACTTTGATGAAGTACAATGACCCTTTATTGTCTTTGGTAGGCGCAGCGTCGCGGTGCCAGCTTATGTAACTACAGCGCATTTTTTCTCACTACCACTTTCATAAAAATACGAACATTAATTTTATATTAACCTCCATACAAGAAGTCCATTATTTCTTTATGAAGATCGAATAAAGCGCGTGTATAGTCGAGTTTCTTTGCACAAAGTTCTTGCCCCCTCTGGTCGTAGGCGTTTAATCTGACAGACGATATGCATCTGGGTCAAGGTTACCGTGGCGGTTTTCTAAACCATTATTAAGTAGGTTTTCTTTCGAAAATCTACTTACTTCGTTTGGTGCGGTATTAGCCCCCAACGTTGGTGGTGGGTACGTTTTTCGTTTAACGACCTTAGGAAAATTTTGACACCAATAACTCAAATTCATATGCTATATGTAGAAAATAAAAGATAAAGTGGCGGACTCGTTATTTAATGTCTACGTTCGTTCATCCACGTCAGAATGGGAGTGTATCGTACGCTTTCTTTTTTCTATTGTTGATGTTTTTTCATTCACTGCAAGTAACTTTTTCGCTTCTAGGTCGCCACGTTACCTGTCAACTTGAAAAAAATTTAGAGAAAGTATTGTGTAGAGTTTGTGCGTTGGGTAGTGCACGTCATGAAACAAACTATTTTCCGCCCCTAAAGTCGATGGTATCCCCTTGACAGCCCCCAAAAGTAGAATTTTGTAACGTAAAATGTTCTACTGATTACAGCTCAAAAACGATTGGGCCTATGAAAAATACGTAAATTACATTATTTGTAGAAAATTGTAGCAGAAAACTTTTTGCTAAGAATAAAATTTTCTGTAGAATCAACCCTTACTCAAGAAAACCGCAAAAACCACGCTGAAATATGGTCCAAAACATTTAGGAAGCTGAGGAGGAGTATCAACCTAAGAGATGATAAGTGTTCGGTTTTATATAGTTCAAGGCTCAATATGACAAGCCCATAGACGGATTTAGGAGGGGCTGAGGGGCGAGGGGCTAAGCTCCCTAGAACGAGCATTTAGCCTTCAGAGATTTTTCCAAAAAAAAAGTAGGATATCCATTGAAATTCTGAGCAGTTTCTTACTTATAGATAGTAAAGGAAGGAGGTGTAGGGGGACAGATAAAACTTGACCAGGGCCTTAGCCCCACCATCATTATAACCAAAATCCGCTTACATATAAGCTTCCAAAAGTAAAAACATTATCTTTCTTATTACTCGAGAAAAAGGGAGTTACAGTGTGGCTACCCAAGAAGTACGCCACTTTACCAAAAATACACCACAATACCTGTTGTTAAGAAAAAAGTCTGGTACTTTACCTGTAAATATATATATTATATATATTATATATTATTATTCATTCCGTTTTCTTGTTCCCACGGTGCAAGTCGCAATTTTTGTCCGATAATCACGAAATTTGGTACGAAAATTTGTTTTAAGCCAAGGACCGGACCTATTGATTTTGGTGTGAATTGGTCGGATGGTACTTCCAGTAACACCATTTTTGTTTTTATATTGGCTATAAAATACTCAATTTTGCACCAATAGCCATGAAATTCGGAATTAATATTTATTATAATTTATTGCATTATGCTGCCAATTTTGGCGCGGATCGGCCGGACGTTACTTCCGTTACCGCTGTTTTTGTTTTTGTATTGGTCATAAAATGCGGAATTTTGGAACCACATGTACGAAATTTGAAACATAAATTTATTATAATTTATTGTAATATGCTATCAATTTTGGTGCGGATCGACGGTATGGTACTTCCGGTAAAGCTTTTTTTCTTATTTTTTTCTTCTAACTTGCGTGAACTTTTCTTTTCCCAAAAATTATCCTCTTGTTCATGTTTTCTTTTATTTTTTTTATAACTTTACTTTATTTCTTTGATTTCAATTTAACTAAAATTATATGACTAATCACCATGCTTTATCACTCTAACTAATTTTTCATTTTAAGAAATAATGCTTTTAAATTTCACTTGTCTAATTTTTGTCAACAGCTAACAAATTTCGTGCAATCATAAAATACCATTTACGGGTATGAACTTACAGACAATTAATGTGACCAATCCAAATTCATATTTCTTTTTTCTTGAAAACCTACTTTTTCTTGCGAGGTTTGCTGCGCTAGAGTTTTTTTTTCTTCTTTGAACCGAAATTTGGGTGAATCACTTTCGTCACGTCACGTCGTGAAGCATATTTGTGCAAGATGGGCATGAAAACCAAAGAGTAAGACGAAGGCATCCGAAGCTTGGCGTGTTGGTTTTTCATAGCATGTCTTCGTAAAAACGAAAATTTTTATTTGTACATTAGCTAAATACTTTGGTGGATATTTAGAATTGAAAAAAGGTCAAACGAATGTTTTGGGCTTTAGCAAAGCAATTTTTTTTGTTTTGTTTTGTTTTTATCCGAGGGTCTCACTCCGCTGCGTACCAAACGGGTGGCTTTTAGCGGTAGAGGAAAAGAAGGTTTAGCAATTGACTTAGCCTACCATTAATGTTTTATCCTCTCCCTCCTCTCCCCTCACACATATTCAGTGATAATGCATTGATTAGTTTTTTATACATTCATGAAGTAAAATGCTCTAAAAACGAAATAGTTATTAATTTAGAAACTTGAAATTAAAATTGAAGAGCTGGATTCCAGAGAGGCCAAAGGTGGTTTTGATTTACACCGTTCAATATAACGTATTTTCTACACATGCGTTTATATTATACACTTTGACTGTACAGTAGTACTGGACTAGTGAGGCAATGAAGCTTATTAAGACCGATGTACTTTTTAATGTCAAGACATGCCGGCGAAAAAGTAGGCAACCCTAGTGTATTTTCTGCGTATTTGCTTGAGTTCACCAATTTAGAATACATCTGATAAATACATCCCTTAAATTCACAAGGATAGCGTACATATAAACACAAAGCAAAATACGTCAAAAGGTACGCTCTAGTTGCCTATTTAGCGCCAGCATGTCTAACCAGAAATCATCTTTCTTTACTGGTCCTGTACTACATAGTCGAAGATTATAAAGCATATTCTCTACCACATAAATCTGTGGGTGCGTAGCCCTACTCATAAAAGTCTAATTTTGCACGAATTTTTCAGCTGTGATTATATAGTGGGGATATAAGGCTGACTTCCGTCTTATGAATAGGCTACACAACAACTGACACATTAAAAGTGACATAAAATGATCACACTTATTCTAGTCTGCAAGTTGTTGTTCTGTACTCCCATGAAGGTTCAGTCAGAATTGAGCCAAACATTTTATTGGAAGTGGGCTACGCCTGATTGATCAGTTTAGGGGGTACACTTTTGGCTGAGGCTGATCAACGCTTACAAAAACAGTATCACAAGAACAAAGCTCTTTTGGTCGAACGAAAATGTACGCACTTTGAGATCATTTTACAGTGTTGCCACATTTCGTGCTTTTTGTGCTCGCTTAAAAAAAATACAAATGCAAATAAAAACAACTCGCCTAACTTTTCACGATAAGCGGAGGTATAAAAGAAGTGCCTTCACGTACGTTTCGAGGTTAAGGTAAGGCTCTTTACCAGTAGGTATGCGCATGAGGGTGATAACAGATGAACCGCCGTTTTGTGTTTTATATATATATAGTAATAATAAACAATGTAAAATTTCCGAAAAATCGAATAACACAAGGTGGCGGCTTATCTCTTATCACCCTCATGCGCATACCTAGTAATAAAGAGCCTTAATTAAGGGACATTTAGTTTATTTCATTTTTATTAAAGACAGTTGAAATAACGCAAAAAATATGGCAACATCTCAAAATGACATTGGTTGAGATACAACGCAAAAAAACATTAGGGAACCAAAGAGGTAGATTAGGGAGGGGGGATCTTGATGTCTGAATCCGCTAGCTCCGAAACAAAAGGTTTGACAGAAAAAACAAAAAAGATGTTCGTTGGTAGTATTGGTGGTGGTAAAGTGGTTGGAGGGCTGTAAGAGAGGCGCGATCGAGAATATGTGGACCCCCCTCTCCAGTACGATCGAGCTATCTACGCCGTTGGGCGGGGAGCTATTAGTTTTACATTTTAAGCGAGGTAACGATCGCCGCCTATCGTGCCCTTCATTTTCGTTACTTACTTTTAACACTGCGCAACATTTGTTTGTTCATTTTTGCTGCAGACTTCGTCTTTCCCGAAGTCGAAAAAACGGGTCATCAAACTGCGCCAACAGCAATGCCCGGAAATTGTTCAAGTCTTCCGCCGAAAAAGAATCTTGCGGCGTCGCCACCGCTGCCGCCGCCGCTGCCGCCGCCACCGTCGTTCGAAAACGTAATCCGTACCCTCTGTACTTCACCGTAGACGATTTGGCTGCGTACAGACGCAAGCGAGTGCCCCACAAATACCTGGTCGACAATCTGCGTTTACTCTCCGGCAAGCTGAGTGACGTCACCGAATACAGAAGCGCATTTCGTTCGTTCATCGTCGCAGCCGAAGAGTCGATTATGAACTGGAAGAAGAAGAAAATGAAGACGCCGGCCAGCCCGCAGCCTGCCACCGACAAGCCGGAGCCGGAGGCGGAGCTGGAGCGAGCGCAGCGGTTGCTCAGCAACGACGGCGACGGAACGTGTTTCGCAAAGGCGGTCGACGATTTTGCGTCGGCCGTTGCAGACGGCCGCCCGGTCGCCGACTCCGGCCGCACCGTCTGCTCCGAAACCAAAGACAGTTACGTGGCCCACGTGTACGCGCGACCGGCGCCGCTGACGCGACATCCGACCAACCTTGGGATGGCCGGCCAATTCGAGGGAGCCAGCGAAATGAAGGATAAGTACGTCGGCCATCCGGGCGCCTGCAGGGCGCGTCTGCTGCGGCGCAACACGACGCTGCACGTGGCCGGCCGCATGGATTGGGTGACGGAGAGCGGCGCCGAGTACGTAGAGATGGCGGATGCGCGCCGTGCCCAACTGATGCGCCACCACTCCAGTCTGGAGTTACCGGCCGGAGGCTGGTGCGACGCTTTCAGCGAATACCACGACGCCTTTCGCAGTCCGCAGCATTCGCAGCGAGCGCCGCTGATGCGCAGCATGGATAATTTGCAGGCGACCGGCGAAATGGAACTGCAGCCGGAGTACGCGTCGCAGTACGTCGACTTCCACGCAGCGTATCCGCAGCTGAGGTACAGGCAACGCCGCCTCTCGCTGGTGGAGGCGCAGCGGTCGAACATGCGCTGCCAGCTGAAGGACGCTCAGCCGGACGGCACCTGCCGCCCGTTGTACAGTCCGGAATACAAGCATTCGTACGTACGCTTTCCAGCGCACCGACCCGTTCTCCAGCGACCGCGCACCCATTTGGTTCCAACCGCAGGCCTCGGCCAGACCGAATCGGAGCTGAAATTTCGCGTTCCAAAAACGGCCGGTGACCAGAGGCCTGCCGGTGATTTGGAATTGGACGGCGGTGAGGCGAGTGAGCGGCGGCGGCGACGCAGGCGGCGGCGGTACGCGAAGTCGGCCGACGGTACGGACGAAGGCAGCGAGAAGTCGTTCAACGTTCTGCTGGAGAACGGAACCGGAACCGGAACCAGAACCGAAAACGAACCCCAACGGGTTCGTAAGAACGTGAATTTTTCAGAGGAGCCGACTTGCAGGTAGGTTGGTGTGGCTCTGTATGTGGGACAGCCTCATCCAGTCGTAAAGTCTGCGAGTCCAACTATCCTTCAACTTTGGCCACTCTTATCGCATATTGTTGAGTACCTAATTCCGGGTTTTTTCTTCTATTTTTTCCCCATCACGGAGCACGTGAAAATTAAAAAATTTTACGTTAGAACGAGAGGAGGGGAGGAAAAATTTTGTTTCGGTCAGTTTGGGCCTCAAAACTTATAATTAAAGTATTGCTTTCAAGTTTTTTTTCCCCCTTAAAATTCGGACTATTTCACCCACCCTTTGGAGGATATATTAACTGATGTCGAAGTGCAGAGGGGGATTGTCGAGTTGCGGGGCCAATTTTTTAGCAACACGAATTTTACCCCCTTTTTGGGTGTGTGAAATGAAAGTTATGCAGGTCGAGAGAGAATTGGGTATGTCTGTGTTGCAGTTTGATGACCTTGTTATCGAATGAGAAGGTGAATTTTGGAGAAGCTTTATTGAAATTATCAGAGAATTTTAGAACGTTTCATTGATTAGTTATTTGTTGTAAACAAAATTAAACTAAATTGTTTTAAAAATTGAAATTCAATTTTTTTGTTTTTTTAATCGCGTAGAACTACAGGTTTAATAACCAAATTTTCATTGTAGCGTAGGCCTTTTCTCTCAAAGTAACCGTATTCCAATATAAATATCCCTAAATTTTTAGTCCACGTCTTGGTGTACAAGAACTGTATTTTGTTTCAGTTTTTTTAATTTTCTTACTTGTTTTGCATTTAATTCAAAGGGCCAAAAATATTTATCATTCGCCATTCTCGATTTATTTTTTTCAAATATTATACGTGTAGTATATTTTATTGTAAATTTTTAACATCTTAAAATTAAAAAAAAACAAAAACGAGGGCAGAAATACTTTTTTAAAAAACCCACGTTGCCAATTTTCGTCAATAATTACAAAAAAAAAAAAAAAAAATTAATTTTAAAGTTTCAAATATTCGAAAATATTTGAAAAAACCATCAATAGTTATTGATATCTGACAAATATATCAATTAATCGATATTCCATTGCTAGTTTCAGTTCAAAATTGTTGAGACCACCAATCCTTCTTCCCTCTCACTCCTGCGAACACACGATCACACAAATACATAATTTATTTATATCTGTTCGCGGCTACACTTTCTACCAATTCTGCCGCTCATTCGTTCATTTCCGTTAACATTCGTTTATCATTCATAAATGTACTTTACTTAAATTATGTATCTTCTATGAAATACACTCGCTTCTCGGACGGAACTTCACTTAAATCTTTCTTTCTTGTTTCATCTCCGGTCCTCATCCTCTATAAAAATAATTACAATAAACTATCGATAATTATCTTTGTATCTAACAAAAATATCGACCTACCGATGTTTCATTGCTAAAAAAAGATTTTTCAGTAATTTTTTGTTTTTACAGTTTTCTTGAAAAATGCTGAACCAATACGCACCAAACTTCTGTCAGACCTGGTCTCATAAGACGTACATTTTGTGAAAATGTCAACCCCATCCCTTTCGTAGTTTTTTCAAAACGGTGAACACTAAATTTTTTCTAGAAATTGTTTCTCTTCGTAGTTTTCTCGGAAAGTACCGAATTAATAGGCTTCAAACTTCTATCAGACGTGCACCGACATGAAAGGACATTCTATTGTGAAAATTTCAACGCGATCCCTTCGGTAGTTTTCGAAAAACGACTTTTCAAACAATTTTTTGTTTTCCAGTTTTCTCGGAAACTATGTACTGATACGATCGGTAGGCAGCAAACTTCTTTCAAACCTTCTCCTATGTGATAACTATCTTTCGCGAAAATTTCAGCTCTGACCGTTTTATGGTTTTCTAAAACCGTACGTACATATCATACATAATTTATGTAATTGTACATGAAAAAAAATTCGGTCAAAATAGGAAAATGGTACCGGGTTTTCTTTTCTAATGAAAAGAATAATTTTCATCATTCCTATCCCTAGCCCTTCTGTGGGGTCAAATTTAATACCCTGGTTGCTAGCAGACTAGAGAAAATGGACATAAGTTTAAACTGAGGCTGAAAAGTTTTGAAAATTTTGAGTTTATGTTAAAATTTGGCTTATTAAAAAGGTTAAAAATGCGTTGCAATGAATGTACAAAAGTTTCCAAAAAAAATTTTGGGTGGTGTTATTGAGATAGAATAAAATTTTAAAAATTTTAAAAATTTTACGTTCATTTTATGTTTGCAACCACGATGTATATTTTTAATTACTTTTAGAAAACAATCTGTTCTGTAGGTACGTAAGTACTCACTAAAATGATTGGCGAAATCTGTTCATTTTGAAAATATCTTGAGACCTAACTGAGATAGAATGCCGTGGATAGTCTTAAAACACGCGGGATGTCAGGTATTATCAAATCACACCTCATTTACGTGGTCCGGTCCGTTTGGACGAAAGTTACAATGGAACATAGTGAATCACACTTTTCTAATTCTAATTCACCTTCCATTCAAATCGAAATATCTTCAGACCCAATTTAGTTATAATGGCGTACATATAAGTCTACGTTGTTCGGAATGTTACATATTATCGAATGATTAAACGAAATAAAAAATATCTAAATTGATGCAATGCAGAAAAGACGCTCGTAACCCGTTTTACCATAAATAAGAAAAATAAATTTCAAGCAACGCAATGGACGTACCTTTCTCCAGCTATCTTTTACTTTTGTTTTTTATTTTTCTCGGAAACTACTGAACCAACAGAAGACAAACTTCTACCAAACTTGTACTCACATAATAACTCTATGGTGAACATTTCAGCCCAATCCCTTTTGTTATTTCATCAAAATCAAAGAAAAACCAACTTTCAGGCAATTTTTAATGTTCGAATCGTTGACTGAATTTATACAGAAGACTGAAAAATCAATTTAAAAACTACAGCGGCCGAGACTCTAATCTTTTTCTTACAGACGATTGGATGTTAAAATATGGTGTGATTTTTGTTCGAAACGATGTGATTGGCGGAGTGATTCTGGTGGTTCTTGTTTTGTACCTAGGCGCGATTCGTAAGTTAGGCTAGCAGTTAGTTGAATTTTAGCAGTTTGGATCGCACCGTGTAGAGGTTTTTGCCTCAAAAGTGTTTTTTTTCTTCTACTAATTTCTGCTCAAAATAAATACTTATTCGATCGGCATGTCCTCTTCTTCCAATGTACTCCGAGAATATCGCAAATTGTGTATTTAAAATTACCCTTGCTTTCAAGGTTTCAGGGCTAGTTGTAGAAAAACAAAATTGTGATTTTTAATACTACTCTTTTATTTTGGCCACAAGTGCATCCGATTTGTAAGCCCACCTAGTATTGTTTCGAAATCTAATTAATACAATTTGATCGTCTTGGTCAAATATAAATTTTGCCAAAAACAAAATTTCAAAAGAGTCACAGAGGGGCGCAGAAAGCAGAAACCACGTTTCCAGTGTGATTCTACATCAACAACGAAACTGAGCAGTGAGAGCAAGTACTAGGATTCGCCGTCAGTTGTGAATTTTTCAACTTCAGCTGTTTTCAATCCCATAAACGCTTGTTAGCGGGGCTTTTCAGCCGGATCAACGAGGGGCGACTCCAGAACCACACCTGCCAAACATTGCATCGTTTCCAGGCCGCTGTGAAGCTGTGGATCCAGGATCAGTAATATACAGTTTTTCTTTTATCTGTTCTTTACTTGTTTTTGTTTTTTGGGAATCGAAATTTATATGAAAATATGATAGCCTAAACAACCAGACATGTGGTGGGAGCGGGTGGTTGGTTTTTCTGGTGATTTAGGTGTCCTGTTAGTTGTGGTGATTTTCTTTTTTCCTTCCCAAAACGTCTTTTTCCTGCACTTGGCCATGCAGGTGTTTTTACCTTTTTACTTGCCTATCTGTTGGCTTTTTTTCTTGTTTGGTTGTGTGACATTTTCGGACATCACATGGTGAAACTTGAAATTTTCAACACCCCGTTTGCGAGAAAAGTGGGTAATGTTGTTATGGCAGGAAGGGGTACTGCCGAAGAGTCGATGAAAGAATATGTGGACTCTCCTTTACGCTGGAGATGTCTACGTCTTCGGATTTAATACCTAAACAATCGGTCGTGTGCTAATTAAACTGGAAATTTCAATTGAAAATTGAAATGCCCGAAACGCAGAACCGTGGAATGCGCTTCTGTCCACCTGACTTTAATTACGTCCGTATGCTGCTTTCAGGCCATCAGAAACCACATTTCGTAAGGGCAAACGTCTTCCAGTGTCAAAGTGTGCCAGCGAATCTGGACATGAGAAATCGTCAAATTCGGAGACCCGACCGTCTTTCCGCCTCGAAGTTACCAATCCGGATCAGGTGCAAAAACCGTTCAGAAAGCAGCGACCGGATGCCCTATTCGTCGTCGTGGACGAAAATAACAACTCGAACCAGTGGATTAAAAATAAACAAAATAGAAAATGTTGGACACCGTCGTGGATGAAAGTATAAGAATTTTCGACTGTAGACGACTACACAGTCGTCTGTGTGGTTGAAAAAAACAAAAAAAAAAAAAACAAAAAATACAACAAAATTGTGGACGTGGTGTTTATATACATATGGTGTATGGGGGGAATATAAACTGTATATGTATGTATATATGGGGTATGGGCAGAAGGGAGCTGTTGTACCGTTTTGGCGCTCCTAAAACCAGAGGTATGTCGAAAAAATTAAATATTGGAAATTTCGCAAGAGGTTTGATTTTTGTTTTTCGTGAATTTTCTAAAAGACGATATTTACGTTACGTCATAAATGGACTGAAATACTGCTGAAATTTTGAGAGAGAAATTTTGTGCAACAAATCGTTGGCGTATTAGGTACGTGTGGCAAGATTCAAATTTTCTGATGCTTGTGTGGTTCATGGTGCAACAGATTCCTTTACACAATTAGAAAAAGAAAAAAAATCCACGTTCAGTGCTTGTCTGGGTGGCTTGAAACACTAAGGGGCACACATTTCAATAGCTATCGAAAAAAGTACGCCACCTTCACCCTCAAATAAAATAAAAACTAAGGTATCAGAGGCTTTATTAGAAAAAGTAGGTTTTCAAAATTTATAAGGTTAGTCACTAAAAAGTTATTAACAGACCATAATTGCGATGATTGTATTAAATTTCGTAACCGTTGGCAGTGAAATTACGCAATTAAAGACAACTATCTCTTTGAAAATCTAAATAAAAATAAGCTTTTTGAAAATACCCTCCGACCAACCGCCACACCATAATTGGTAGCACGTTGCAATAAATTATAGTTGATATTTTTTCAAAATTTCTTAGTTATTGGTTCAAAATTAAGCATTTTATAGCCAAAATAATGTCCAAAGTAGCTTTAAAGTTAGTACCATCTGGCCGAGCCGCGCCAAAATTAGTAACATACGTTAGAATAGGTCATAATAAATATTTGTTCAAAATTACGTTTCTGTTGGTCCAAAATTAGCCATTTTATAGCCAAAATAAAAATAAAAATAGCGTTATCGGAAGTACCGTGTGGACGATGCACCAAAATTTATAGCAAGTTAGGTACCCACAATACACGTAGATTAAAATAAATATTAATTTGTTGCAAATTTCGTAGCTATCGGTCCAAAATTAGCCATTTTATAGCCAAAATAAAAACGAAAATAGCGATACTAGAAGTGCCACATCGCCAATTTGCAACAAAATCAGTAGGTCAGGGGTCCTTGGCTTAGAACTAATGCTGGTTCCTGATTTCATGACTATCGGAAAAACGTTGCAACCTGTTGGATTAAGTTTTACAATTATTATATGGGTACCTACAAGCCCCGAAAACCCTGTGAATCAGTGCTCTTAGCTAATGCCAGACCCCAACTACTGCCCGCCCAATAAAAGAGAAATAAAAGTAAAAAAATATCTCTCGTCTTTCTCTTTCACTGTCGCAGGTGCATCGAATTTAGAGGAATTTTTGGCGAGCAAATTTCCGTCGCCTTTACCTTCATTGCAGCGATATAAAAATATGAATTTAAGTTCTGGCTGCAAAAATTGTCCTCGGGTTATGAAACAAAAAGTGTAACCACCCCCATCCGTAGGTTGTCCCATGACACCGAGATTAATGAGTAAACGTTCGATAGAAAACCTACTTCTTAATGAATAAATCTTTTTCTGGACCGCGGTGGCGGAGACTGAGACGATTGAGAGAAAAAAATACTATGGGCTGCCGCACCCCCACTCACATTAACACGTTTTCTTCTCTCTTTCTTCTCTCCTTCTCACCAAATTGCACCGAGATTTGTGTTGGCCGTCTTCGTGTTTTAGTTTTTACCCCGAAGTGAAATAAAAGCGTTTACCACGTTAAAAAAAATAAAAATAAAAAATAAAAAATAAAAATAAAAAACTTTGTTTTCCAGTTACCTACTTAATCTAATAATTCTTCGACGTGTATCTTCGAAGACGTACGTGTAAAATAAATAAACGCATATTAAAATTTGTTTCGCGCATTTCTTTGCAATTACAGGAGAACTTATAATTGGTGTCATATTTCGTCGTAATTTCTCAATCTCTTTGGCACTTCTGAAACGATTTCTTTAAGTTGAAATAAAGTTAAAGGCCAATTTTCGTCTGTCATATTTAGGTTCTACTTTTCAAGATTGGCTGAAATCTTCCAGTTCAGAGTGAACATTATCCCTTCAACGTCATTCATCGATTCATTGTAAATGTCGGAATCGCCGGCGTAGATCATCTAAAAATATTATTTGATGTCTACCTCACAATTTTGCAAATTACAGCAATTTTGATGGT
>WOFM01000924.1:0-17655 GCA_011428145.1 Ericerus pela
CTCTGTCCTGTAAATGTCAGTAATATTGTTGGTCCAGTTATCCAGAACGCGTTTACATATAACATATTATATAATCCACATACCAGACATACGAACATACAGACGTACAAACATACAGAAAATACAAAACATACAGACATACAAAAATACATACAATTATTTCTCGCATTATAGTGTAAGGCAAGTGTAGACGTACGTAGGTACTGTACGAGTACACGTGGCAGTTACATATAGTGCGCCAGAAGTCTCCGAAACAATCGGCTCAGATAGACACAGTGTTAAAATCTTTTTTGTAGAACTTTTCAAATTCCATAACTTTTGCCGAGATAATTTTTGCTACAAAACGAAAATCGAAATAAATACATGCGAAAATCCGTTTTGCGCCGCAATTTATTTCCTCTCGGGAACGACGGTCGCATAAGACGCGGGAATGACTTTTTGTTCGTTGTTTAAGATAACGAAGTGAGAATGTATAATATGCTTTCTGCTGCATCTTTTTTTGCTAGCGGAAGCCCTTTTTAGAGAGAACGTGATGTGTCTAATATAAGGAAAGCTAAATTGACATTTTACTCATCATTCACCAACGAACTGAATGAAATCTCGAAAATGCAACATGGTCGCAGCTTACAACAGTCACAGATAACTAAGAAACATATACTATACAATATTAAGGACAAAAAAACCCTCCGAAGACGCCATCACCAAAATCTGTTACCAAACTGCAGTGGGTGTTACATAAAATAAACCGAAAAAATATTAAAACTAGGATTGTATACAAAAAAAATCTTTACTCATAGATCGTTTCGGTAAGCTCTTCAATTTATTTCAGTATTACTACCATGAAATCTTATCCAAGTATAAAATTAATTAAAACAGTATTTATAGCCCAGAACTTGAACTTAACTTGGCATTTGTTCGTCCGCAAAGTTCAAAAGGGCCACGAGATCCGAACTTTTATGACTTTTTTCCTTTAGGTTCTCGTTTATTTATTTAAATTAATTAGCTACATGGATTTATGGGTCGAATTAATGTATATTTGCATACGAGATAATAATTTTAGGCTGACTTTTTCCTCTTTTTCCCCTTACTTTTTTTTATTGTTATTTTTTATCTTCTTTTTCTCTGAGTGAAGAAAACTAAATTTTGCTTTTTCGTAGTTAATTTAATGCCAATTGTAATGTTAATGAAGATTTGACCGACTTTTAATTATATTATTTTTGTTTCTTTTTTTTATTTCTGATCTCATTTTACGAACAGTTAGATATAATTATATGAATATTTTTAGAAAAAGAACAGGAAAATTGTAACAAAATTTCCGGAATAGTATTTTTAGCATAGTAACTTAATTTCGCGTGTGAACGGAAGAGAAATGTAAAGTTAAGTTTTCTGCTGACTGAGTAAGTTTTATATTTAGACTATTCTTTAATTATTATCATTATTTTCTTTCTTTTGAAAATTAAAAAAGTTTTCACTCTTCTGCTGCGGTTAATAAACGTCACGTTTTTGGCAACGGAAAAAAGGAATTTGATATTTTGGTCCATTTTTTACGAAAATACAAGTTAACTTATTGCAAAAAAAAAATTAATAAATAAATAAATAAAACGAAAAAAGAAGAAAACCAATTTTGAAGGAGAAAAATATTAGTAATTCTTCTTCAAAAAACTGAACGACTACCCTCTCGTATGTTTACAGTGTTTTAATGTTTGACTGTTGATCGAATCTCTAACAGATAATTCAATTGTTTCAACACCTACATTAAAAACATAGACAAGCTTCGCAAGAAAACATAGATTTTCTTTGTTTAAAAATCACCTCTATCACCAACATCTTCTAATAAGTAATAAATAAATACTAGCAAACATAACCCGTCCTTCGGACGGGTCCAAGCTAAAGATCATTAGATATTCATTAGATAAATGAAAAAATTTTCACCAGAACAGGCCAACACTGAAATATTTACCAAAAACTCCAAAGAAAAACTAAAAACTAACTTTCATCACAACCTCTCACTTTTGAAACTTTCAGTGCAAAGTTTCTAATTTGTTTAACTTTTCCGAACTGACAGTAAAACCCTAAAGAACAACTGAGAAGTGACTTTTATATAACAGGTCCAATAAACTGTAACTTTTGAACTCAATTCCAGCTCTCAGAATGGAGACTTATTAAAACTCTCAGTTGTTTAAACATTCCCATTGATGAATTGAGACTGAAATAAATCCCTCTGACAGAATCGAGGACTAACTTTCAAACAGAATGGTCCAGAACTGAAACTATTGTTGAAAATTTGTACCTTATTAAAGCTTTTAGTTTTCAAGTATTCCCATTGAAAAATTGACACTGAAATAATACATTGGACAGAACTGAGGAACTAACTTTCAAACAGAACAGGTCCAGAAGTGAAACTATTTTAAAAACTTTGTACTTTTTAAGGCTTTAGTTTTTCAAGTATTCCCATTGAAAAATTGACACTGAAATAAATACCTTGGACAGAACTGAGGACTAACTTTCAAACAGAACGGTCAGTCAGAACTGAAACTATTGTGAAAACTTTGTACTTATTAAAGCTCTTAGTTTTTCAAGTATTCCATTGAAAAATTGACACTGAAATAAATACCTTGGACAGAACTGAGGACTAACTTTCAAACAGCAGGTCCAGAACTGAAACTTTGTTGAAAACTTTGTAACTTACAAAAAATACGGCTTTTCCTCAGGTGAATCTAAATATTTATTTCAAATTTCGAAACCATCTGATCAAAATTATGTGGCTAGAAATGGACTAAACGCAAAAGGGGTATATATAAAAAAAAATTTTCAAAATATTGGCAAATACTCAGAAGATTATGAAACGAAAAACGTACCCAATCCCAGTCCAGGTCCGAACACTCAGGCAATTTAATAAGTAGATTTTTTCTCGAAAATCTACTTAAATTGCAGGAGAAAGCAAGTCAGCTGTTTGGTTGAAGTATCTTTTTCTTATTTACGCGCAAAGCGTTACGAGATGTCTTTTCTACATTGCATTAATTCAGGTTTTTTGTTTCGTTTTACTTTTTATTTTTATTTTTTTTTTTCTTACCCAACAGTCATTTTTCTTGATGAAATAATCACTCAACACACCGCAATCGCTTCCTGTAAAATCTGAAAAAAATTGGCCAAGTCAAAATTGGGTATATAAGAACGAATCGTGTGGATAATTTCGTTCAGTTTGACACCATCTTTTGCGCACCTACGCAGTATATTTGTCTGCTCGTCGAAGATGAATGCTGGTATTTCGTAGGCCGTATAAATTATCGATACGTTATCCCGGCCCGCCAATCTTCCAAGCCCCACCAACCACCCCTCCCCCGCCACACCATCGTTCCACGTAAACCCCAACCACTACACGTTACACCACTGCCAGTTATTTTCCACGTATAGAAATTTTACGACATGACGAGCCGCAGCCCGACGGGTAATTTGTGTGCCTCGACCGAATCAACGAAAATTAGCGAATCGTCTCCGTGTTCAAACGTTAATTTCGTGTTTATTGTTCGCATTTTGTTGTCTTTTGGCTCGACGTCGAATGGTGAAATTCCTTTTTGTCGAGTGTAACTGCGTGTAATTACTTCAAACTTTTGCTGAGACTTCGAATATCTCTCGCACGACGAATAATCAATTTTTTACGTTTTGCAATTTCAGCCTGTAATGCCGTATATGCTCCGTTTCTCATTATTTATTTATTCTAACTTTTTACCCGGCTTTTACTCAGTTTGCTTGCAAACGGGGTATTAAGGTTTCCCCCCCCCCAAACGGTTAAGGGTGGCCATGACGAACGGTGTTCGTTATTCATGAGAAAATAAAATGATCGGTACCATTTTCACATTTTGACCTAATTTTATGTACATTTATAATTACGTATATATATATATATATGTATATATGTAAAAGACAAAATTGTCTTTTCTCGAATCACACCAATCTCGCTCTTACTTGCAAGATTTTGACTATTTTTCATGTCTATTTATGTTTGACCTAGGCTAAGATGTTACGATGTTATTATTTACTGCATGCAAACTATTTATCTACAATTACGTCATTTCATTTACGAACTTCATTCTTTCTTCTAACCGATGACAACATTTCCGACTAATCTTAACCGAACGTTTTCTTTTGTTACCGTCATCCGACCTCGTATCTCGTTCCGATAATATTTTTCATTAATAGGTTCATTCATTCGTTCGTGCGGTCATTCAACGCTGACCCAGATATACAGATTAATCTTAGTCGTTTTGTGTATAAATAACTTGAATTTCTAATTTCACTCCGATCATTTAATTACGTGTGAATAAATATTTTGAATCTAAACGATCTCACACTTTATTACGTTTGAAGTGCAAATTAGACTCAGTCGCAAACAAACTATATATAATGTAAGATTCCTCTCTTCTCTCGTTATCTCTTGCTCGTACACGTACCTACATTTATCCGCTCTGTCTTATCTGCTTTTAATCGTACCATTATACTTCGCATCGATGTTCTTTTCTGTATTTAGTTGTGATTATTCTGTCCGACTAAAACCATGCGCTATGTGACGACTTCGTTTTAAAATTCGTTTTTTAATAAATCGCATTTCTCGAAGTTCGTTTTCCTTCTTTCATGTAATGGTCTTCGGATCTTATAAATTTTAAAACTCGTCGTTTCTCTCGCTTTCACGCGCCTCCGCCATGCCGGTCAAGGTAAAGTTCACTTTTTGTGCTGAGCCATCACTCACAAATGCTGCCACCACCGTTACACACGTAATTTCCATTCAACGCCTCGACGAAGAGTCCATACATATCTTTCCACCTGAATTACGTTCTCTCAATCTACACGATAAGCTGATGCTTCTGCCTATTGCAAAGGCAGCAAAGAAGGACCTAACCCCAAGATGGACCCGACGATCTTTTAAATGCACCCTGGATGACGACCTTGCTAAATTGTATTTTGATGAATTTGAAAATGCATTTTTCAACGGAATCCTCCTAGATGAACTCGACGAGGTTGATTCGATTGTGTCCACCTCTACCCGCCGCTCGCACTACTACCCCCACCCCCATTAAATCTCTCGCCTCAATCGTTAAGGATGCAATAATACCGAAATTTGGCTCCAAAACCTACTTATCCAATGCAGACGCTTGGATAGATACATTTGAATCAGAATGCCAACGTTTATTCATCGATGAGGACCGATACTGGGAAGCTGTTCGCCTGTTTTTAGAAGAAAGTGCCGAGAAGTGGTATAACACCACACGTCTATCATCCACCTCCACTAATTGGAATTTCTGGCGACAGTCATTCCTTGAAAATTTTGGAACTAAAAGTCTCGCCACAGCCCGTTCAGCTTTCTACTTCAAATACACTTCCGGATCGATCTCCGACTATGCCCAACAGAAGCTGAACCTGTTAGCATCCTACAATCCAAAAATGCATGAGCTCGACCGAATCACTCAGCTTGCTCTCGGACTTCCCCGCCACCTCCAAGACCGAATTAATCTTGCCGAAACAACGACACTTGGAAAGATGCTTTTGACAATCAACTCTTTCGATCCTACCCGCCCCCTGCAATCTTCTTCTACTATTGCTCCAAACCCGGCCAAGCCTGCACCATTCTTGTCTCCACGCTCGCAAAATCCTTGTCCCTATTGCAAGAGGAAAGGATACGAACGCTACCACTTTGAAAAGGATTGCCTTACAAAAATCAGAGATGCCAAGTACCGTAATAATTCCGCAAACCCAGGTAACAATAATCCTAATTACCCTAATGTAAACTCTAGCAACGTAAACAAGGCGATCCACTCCTTCGAACTCGAAAGCTTACAACAGGAAATCGACTCCATACAAAAAAACGCGTGATGCCCGCGTTCGTGGTCGTTAATGTTGAATATGGTTCTGTAATGGGTAAAGGTCTTTACGACCCTGTGCAAATGCGTCAGTCGTCTCGCTCAACGCGCTCAAAAAAATAAAGAATTGTCCGTTTATACCTATCAAATCAACATATAACACCACGAGCGGCCCGGGCTCCATATTAGGTGTCACGATGCTTGACATCAAAATTTTTGAAATCAAAAAGAGAGTACTGTTATACGTTCTCAACTCGAGCACCTTTTGTTTTGATTTTATTATCGCCCTCGATTTAATTCCGGAGTTTCGCCTCGCACTTGATCATAACTTAATACTAAAGCAACGTAAAATCACTCCTCCTGAAATTTCCATAAACAACGTAGATATCTGGAACGACTACTTATCTGAAGAGTTATTCAAAAAAAAAATATCGCATCTAGCAGCTAAAGAAAAAGACGATATTAGCTCGCTAATTTTTAAAAATTTCCCCGCTTTTGCTAAACACTCTTTTGACGTTGGCAACGTCACTAAATATGAATGTGCAATCAACCTTTCGAAAGATACGTACGTGGCAAAGAAACCTTACCGCTGCACATTCGATGATCAGGAGGAGATCGAACGGCAATGCCACGAACTTTTAAAATTTGGCATGATCACCGAATCTAAATCACCTTTCGCTTCCCCTGTAACGATGCAATTTAAGAAAGATGGCTTGAGCAACACAAAAACAAAAACTCGCATGTGCGTCGATTTCCGCGAGTTGAATAAATTGATCATCCCGGAAAGTCAACCTTTCCCGCTGATCGATGAAATTCTTGTTAAAACGCGAGGTTGCTCGTGGTTTTCGGCGCTGGACATTAACATGGCATTCTGGTCAATACCTATTCGTGCTCAGGATAGACACAAGTCTGCCTTTATCACCCAGCACGGACACTACGAGTGGCATTCTATGCCTTTTGGAATAAAAGTAGCCCCAGCTGTCTTCCAAAATGCACTTTCTGGCATTATTAAACGTAACGGACTTTCCAATTTTGTCATAAATTACTTGGACGATATATTAATCTTTTCTCGTACCTTTGATGAACACTTAGTTCACGTTCAACGTTTAATTACAGCCATTTTTGAAGACGGCTTCCGCCTTAATTTTAAGAAGTGTAATTTCGCCGCTTCCTCAATCCAATACTTAGGTCACATCCTGGGACCTGATACTGTCAAACCACTCCAGGATAACTTGGTAGCTATCAAAAGCTTTCCAACTCCTTCTTCCAGGAAAAACATCCGTCATTCCTTGGCAAAGTGAACTTCTATCGAAAATTCATCCCAGACTCCATCTCTATCCTCGAACCTTTCCACAACCTCCTACGAAAAAACACTCCATTCTCCTGGTCAAACGAATGCCAAAGTAGTTTTGATAAAATAAAAGACCTACTAACTTCCGTACCCATTCTGGCCATTTTTGATCGCACCAAACCAATATTTATTTACACTGATGCCAGTGGAATAGGTATCGGTGCGGTGCTAAAGCAGACGCAGTCGAACGGTTTGCAAAAACCAGTCGCCTACTTCTCAAAGAAATTGTCAGATGCGCAAAAGAAGAAGAAGGCTATTTATATCGAAAGCATTGCTGTTCGAGAAGCCATCCGCTATTGGCGCTATTGGTTAATAGGACGCCACTTCACTGTCATCACCGACCACAAACCCCTCGAGGGTCTGAATCTGAAAGCTCGAACTGACGAGGAACTTGGAGATCTTGCCAATGAACTCCTTCAGTTCGACTTCAAAATCCTTTACCGTCCTGGAACATCAAATCACGAAGCCGATTGCCTCTCCCGAAACCCTGTACTAAAACCTCAGTCTGACTCCACGGATATCGAACCGATATTACCCACGTTTAATTTTCTGTCCCTCGGCGAAATTAAACAACTTCAACGTAACGTAAAAATATCAAGTTTGGACTCGACCAAACAAGGTATCATCTTTCGCAATATTAACGGCAATTCTCGTATCGTATTAGATAGCCAAGCAGGTGAATATCTGATCTGCATTGTTCACGCAAAGTACGGCCACATCGGGCCAAAACATGTAATAGCTATTATCTCGAAACATTTTACTTTTCCAAAAATGTACAATTCTATTCGTAAATTTTGTAACTCGTGTACAATCTGTATAATGAACAAATCCCGTTGTCCTCGCCGCAGTGCCCGAATGGGTTTCCTTGGTCCAGCCAAAGCCCCGTTCGAAGTCATGTCCCTCGATACAATAGGAGGCTTCGGCCACTATCACTCCTCACTACGTTATCTACATCTACTTGTCGACCACTTCACGCGATACGCGTACATCCTCTCTTCCAAAGGCCAATCAGCCAAAATCATGTCTCAGCTTATCGACTCTGTGCAGAAAGAAAACCAGATTGGGATCTTCTCACAGATCAATATGGCGGCTTATCCTCCGACGAATTTACTTCGTATTGCTCCCGCTCCGGCATTCGCCATGTTTTTACAGCACTCGACAGCGCATTTTCAAATGGTTTGAATGAGCGTCTCAATCAAACATTGGTAAATCGCATTCGTTGCTCGAAACACGACATATCCACTCCCCCAAAGAAGAGTTGGTCGACTATTGCCAACGAATGCGTGAAACAATACAACGACTCTCCTCATTCGGTCACCAAATTTGCTCCCTCGTATCTGTTAACCGGTCGACCTGTTTCCATCATCCCTGAAACTTTATCCTCTCCTGCAGACGTACACGAGGATAGGAAAACCGCATTCAAAAATACGCTTAAATATCACATGTACAATAAACATTTATACGATAAAAATAAATGTGATGTCAATTTCGCCATTGGAGACTCTGTTTACGTCGACAATGGCAATAAGCTCAATCGTAATAAACTTGATAATTTACGCATGGACCGTTCCGATCTCTAGAGTAATCTCCAACAACGTTTTCGAAATCATTGTCAACCATGGCCCTTCAGGCAAACGTTTGTATCATGCAAGCAAATTACTACGCTGTCCAGCAGATAAGACAATCTCCTCTTAATTCCTCGATTATCTTTCCGCTCCTAAATGAGAGGGGAGGGGGGATGTAAGATTCCTCTCTTCTCTCGTTATCTCTTGCTCGTACACGTACCTACATTTATCCGCTCTGTCTTATCTGCTTTTAACTCTCGTACCATTATACTTCGCATCGATGTTCTTTTCTGTATTTAGTTGTGATTATTCTGTCCGACTAAAACCATGCGCTATGTGACGACTTCGTTTTAAAATTCGTTTTTTAATAAATCGCATTTCTCGAAGTTCGTTTTCCTTCTTTCATGTAATGGTCTTCGGATCTATATATATATATATTGTGACGTCCGAAAACGAACGTACATCCTGAGTATAGGGGTTTGATATCACAATTTGAAGTATATCAGTAAGTCTCGATTAATCGTAGAGTCGAGACCACAAGTCAGCTCAAACAGTTAGGCCACTAGCCTACCAGCGAAAGCTCCCATGGCCTACAAAGTATGTGCGGCAATTTTGAATAATCGGAATGAATAAGTTGGCCAACCCATTATCACAGTTCACGTTTTTATTACAGTTAAAAAAGGTTACTTACAGTATGGTAACAATATCAGGTCGTGCAGGTATCACAAAATCGTATTGCCTCGTGGTCATCGATGTCCAGTGAAACAACAGATTCCAACCGGGTATTTGTTGTTGGAATCGAAAAACAGTATAAATTGACAGTACAGTTTCTGCTAACGGCATTCACATTCATATAGTTTTGGTGAAAACAACTTGAAAAAAATGTGACTTGATGTCGTATAAAAAAGCTGTAGTATATCGTGAATAATATTTCGTATTCACGACAAACGGATTCTATCAGGTATAAAACGAGACTGACTGTCAAAAGAGATAAGATATTGGTTCACCGATGACAGAGAATTGAGAATATACAAGTCACTACATTGTAAAATAGTAATTGATCGATATGTCTTCATTGTTTCGTAGAAGTGGGAATTTATTTCCATGTGGAATCAATGTATTTCCCGTTGGAACTTACCAATAGTACAATCTTAATGTTTGTGAGCCATTCCCTATCGTAAAATATAGTAACAATTATAGTCTGATGGTGACGTGAGGGGAAGGCTGTGGGTAATCAGATGTCACAATATATTATATATATATATATATATATTATATAATGTTTAATACATATACATTATATTAAGTACCTATATAGGTGTGACGTCCCAAAACAACAGTCACGTTTGTATGAAATTGGTTTAAAATTAGAATGAAAAAGGGTGAAATTTTGAAGAGACAGCCCAAGATTGCAGATCGCAAGAAGTACCAATATCCTAGATCAGAAGGGGGAAAACAACGTGAAACGAGCTAGCCTACATACCACATAAAACCATGAGGTCTTGCCTCATGGTACCTCACACAACTCCCCATAATTTATCATCAAAGGATCCTAATTCAGAAGAAACGATCTTTTTTCACATTCCGAGTATTAATTATATTGAACACCATAGTTACCGGTTGTTACAACTGAGTGTTTGAAGGTTTTTATCCCTGGTATTGAAGATCCGTCGATAGCGTGATTCTGGATTCCATGGTGAATCGAAGTTATTAATAAAAGATGTCTCGCCGTTTTATCATTCAGGTTTTATAGCGCGACCACTATGAGCGATATTAATAAAAACAAGAAGTAAAACAAATTTCCGAATTAAGAAAAACTTTTAATTGTCTTGTATTATTTCATTATTGTCGGTAACCTGATCGAAAAACGTACCTACCTATTACTTAGCGGTGTGAAAACGGAGTACCAGAGAGTGTGATATGTCGATTCTTGTCACACTACATATCTCTTATCTTGTAAATCTAATTTACTTCCACGTCATTATTCCCGTTTAATATTCATCGTTGAGTTCCGTCTATTATATTTTATTTTCTGTAATTTTATTTACCGAACATTGTTAAACATAGGAGAACATGGGGAAATTTTTAAGGAGTTGAGTTTTAAACTGTTGATGACGGAACTCAACGTATTATAATTATAATATGACGAATTTTTATTTACTACTATGTGAGTACAAAATATAGACTCCACATAGGTAAATTTACAGGTAATGTGACGGATTTGCTGGTTTGCCATATTACCGTCCCATTTTTCTCAAGAAACAAGACGATAATATTTTGCTCCTGGGAGGTTTATTTCATTAGGGGGCTAACTGCATTAAATCGAATACTTAACATCGTTCAAATTGATACTCAGCTCCTAACCCCCCAAAAATGTTTTAACCTTACTTCACAGTAACTGTTTTCCTAATTTTCTCGCCCAAATGTCACTCTACAGATAGGTTTTATTCCTAATGAAAAATTTTCTCATAATATTTTCTACAAATTAGGTAATGTACACACCATTCATATGCGCCATAGTTTGGAGTTGAAAGCAGTCAAATGTTCTATTGCACGAAGTTATGTTTTTATGGGACTGTACGACGGAGTAGCATTTACTTGAGGAGTGGAAACGTTCGTGCTTCATGATGTTCACTACCCAACCCACAAATTCTGAATAACACTTCTCCAAAATTTTCTGAAAAACACTCCTTTCTTTTTTGAAGTATTAAGGGTAATATGGAGATCCAAAAAAGAAAAAGTAAACTGCTTCAAATGAAATAATATCTCCGTTAGGGGAGAAAAAAGGGGCAAAATAATATACTTCACTTTGACATAGCTGAATAATATGAACAATAAAAAAAAAAGTCCGCCTCTTAGCTGATATTTTCTGTATGATATACCTACCTACCTATTATATAATATAAACTACAGATGTGTGTATGTATGTATGTATGTATGTATGTATGTATGTATGTAAGCATATATCTACGTATTCACCCAAAATTTAGAACTTTACGAGAGATAGTTCTCATATAAGAGCAGGTCTGAAAGATTTTTTTTGCCTATTGGTTCAGTAATTCCCGAGAAATCTGAAAGAAAAAAATTGCTGGAAAAGTCGTTTTCCAGAATTCTGAGAAAACGATAAAAGATATCGAGCTGAAGTTTTTCACGACAGATCAATCTTATGTCGGTTAAAATCTGACAGAAGTTTGGTGCTTATTAGTTCGGTAGTTTTCGGAAAAACTAGATAAGATAAATTTATAGAAAAAATTTTATGTTCACAGTTTTTAGAATGCTACGAAAGGATGGGGGAAGTTTCATGAAATATTGTTCTCACACAGAACCAAGTCTGGAAGAAGTGTCATGCCTATCGGTTTAGGAGTTTTTGAGAAACTAAAAACAAAAAATTTCTCGAAAATCAGTTTTTAGCGAAATAAAATACTGATAGTTCGACATTTTTGTTAAGATATTAATTACTCTCAATAGCTTTCTGCCAGAACTATCAATGAGATATTGATAGATTGATATGTTTGTCAGATATCGATAGTTTTTTAAGAGTTTCTCAAGTATATGGGGATTTGGCATTCGTTTTTTGAATTATTGATGAAAATTGGCAAATTGGGTTTTCTAGCGAAGAATTGCTACGCTATAGAGTTTCTATTTTTATTTTTATTTTTATTTTTATTTTTATTTTATTTAATCACATAGGCTAATAACAAAAAAAAGGATATCTACGCGAGCAGTCAAGTCAGACACGTCTCTCAATATGCTAAGATAAGAATTTTTTTGATACGTGAACATATTTACATGGACGCCAAAATACACGTTTTGTCTGTACTCGAGATTCTATTTCAACGAGAAATTCGATAAACCAACTGAAAAATAGGCATCTAAAGCAATGGATGCAACACGAACAAATCTCACGAGTTTTCTGATTCGATGGATTTCTTCGATAGACAAAAATAAAAATTGTATTCAAAACATTACACAAGTGGGGGGAAACGAACGGGTTTAAGAAAGAAAAGTAGCGAATAAGAGCATAAAAGTCATGCTAAGAAATTCAAAACTTTCATGACATTTGATCGAGTGTAAACGAAGCTACTGTTGTAAAACAAGGAAAAACTTCTGTATTTGTTTTTCCACCTTAACACCATTCTATTTTTATTGCTGGCATAAAATATGGAAAACATTTCATTTGTCTGACATATTCACGTCTGAAAAAGGTCGAGGAAAAAAAGGGTGCAGGAAAAAAAAATGTATTAATTAGAATTCCAGGTTTTTTTTTCCCTCTCTTTTTGGTTAACCTCTTATTTTCACATTTACATCCACATCGTTATCTTTACATGATAATGCAATTTTAGCAGTCCCAACGAAGTGTAGAGTATGCCATCGTCTTTGGGCAAATTTTAAAGATGTAAAACGTTTGAAAAAGAAAAACCACATCGTTATGCGCATTCATTTGACGTGAATTTTTTTTTTGGTGTTCCTTTTTTCTTTTTTCTTTTTTTTTTTCCACGTAACACCAAGAAATAAAAGCATTTTGAATGATTAATGTAAAAAAGCGTGTTTTTGACTTTCCACCCATTTGAGACCTGACACGAGAGAGTGAGAAATAAAAAGTGAAAAAAAAAAATCATGATGAATTTAGTGGTACCACGACAACGAGAACATTATTAATTCAGAAGAACATTTTTAAGGTTTCTAATTGAAACAAAAACAAAAAAAACAACGAGGACTTTTCATTTTTTAACTTTCTTACAATTATTCGTTTGTTGCCGGTGTTGTTACCCTTACATTAATCCTTGACAATTAACCTGTCAAACTTAATTAAGACAGCTTTGACCTTCTTTCTGGCAACAAAAATAGACCTACAGGTATTTGTATGGTATTAATTGCTCACAAACCTTTGATATTTCGTACGAAAAATCTTAAAAAACGAGGCTTATTCCGAATATGCAAATTTATTGGCGCAGTTTCGAAAAATCGAAACAAATCTATCACAGATAGAGCAATTAGTCCGGTAGTTTTCATTAAATGTTTCCATCTTAATTCCTGCAGTCCCACATGTAGAATCCGCCATTTCAAAACAACAATTAAGTGACGGCATAAGATCTTGCAAATCCCTCAACTTATCAAACCAACTAGGCATGTGCCAAAGCTGCCGGAAAGCTATTTCAATACGAATATATAAGACTTATTTACTTTTAACTTTTATATATGTATACAAACATAAAATAGTCGTAATTATTTTTCTTATAATTCATTATCAATTATTCTTAATTTAAATATTGTGCCGAGTGCTTTCTAATGTTTAGAGAAAGGTCAAACAAATAGAGACAATTATTATTTTCTCTTTATTAAATATCAAAACTATAAATCACAATAATATTAACACCTTAAATGTTTAATTATTCTTCTTTATTCTAAATTTAATTCTATCTTATATCTTAGTAAAACCTGATGATCTACAATCTTCTAGGGACACCTTAATCTTTCAGTTCAAGAGTAGTCAGAGGAATGAATTCGTCTTCATCTGAAGAGAACACAGGGTCCATAATTTTCATTACCATGTTTCAAAACGGCCAACCTAAAATAGGTGGCGTGATATCAGAACATCAGCTGAATATGATGACTCTACATTATCATATCTGGTGGTGTTTGTCCACGAGAGCAGTTATAATATAGGCGGCTATTACTCTAAGAATTGGGAATAATAGTCATCTATATTTTGTTCGACACATTTTTGTAGACGAACTAAATTGTCTGCAAAAAGGTGATGGAACAAATATTGATCTAACATGTATTATACAAATTAATAATATATTATTTATGACAATAATTGGGGAATACCTTGTCGTAGAAAGTATACCAAAAACAGAAGGTGTTCAACAGAACAATTTGCAAGGTATAAGGGAGCCAAGACCTTGACAAACACTGGCGATTTAGCCTAAGATTTTCTGGTCTTATATACCCAGCTTCCTACATGCACACATACACACTTATGTAATATTTACATAAGTTATAGTGTAGATTATTCATCGTACTTTACGATTGCTATGGCAACGGTAAAGTACGGAAAATGCATCTCTATCGGTTTGTGACATCGTGGAGATTGTTATCTCTCAATTTGCGAGATTTGTAACTTGTCTATCTACAAAGATGGACAAGTACAAACAAACAAACATGCAGTTTTGTTTAACGTACAAGGATATTTGTTGATAGGCCAAGCCTATATCCTCATACGAGTATTCATCTAATCCCCACAATAATAAATAAAATTATTAATTAATTTAATAAAGGTAGTTGTGCAAATTCTACACCAGCTGCCAGCTTTCATTTTAATTTTATCATGAGTTGCCCATTTACTGAGCAGAAACTGATTAATAGTTGAAAATCTGGCATCTCAGGTTCTGCTATTGCATGATGAAAATTCCCATTATTATGATTCATTTTTTGTCAGAAAATTTAGTTGGAGGAATTTTTTATTGATTTTTGTCCGATTATACAAAAATGTTTCTGGACTAGCACCAACTATGCGAGAAAACGAAGTGAGACCACTAATCCTAACTGAGTAATATTACACCCTGACTAAGACATGAAGTGAACCATGGATGAACATGCATACAATATTGTCAAAGTATAGAACCGATTAAGCGTAACATACAGTGATGAGCTCAAATCTTGAGAGTATGTACTCATAAAACACTGAATAGCAGTGGGATAGAAAAAAAAGAAATTTATTTTCAGAGAACAAACAAAGCATGTAGATAGCCTACAAAATTAAAACATTTGAACTGAAATGTGATTTGGAGAACTTGTTGAGAGTACGTGCAAATACTCAAAAAATATTCAATTATTTTTGACAGTATGCCGCTTGTGCAATAAGCTCATCACTGATAATATACCATCTGCATGCATTAAGTATAACCCGAGTAGATACCTACAAGGTAATTTGCCAATTAGTGGCCCACATAACATAAAATTTGTGCTTAAATCCCTATATCAAAATTTTATTATTTAAATTTGTTGACAATTTGGTCATAGTTACTTTGAAATTATGCAAACTTATTAGTGCTGCATTCAATGGTCTTTTCCACATTCTTAAATTTACATCTTCGGACATATGTTTTGAGGCACTGAATTCGAATTTGAAGTTCATTTTATCATTCAAATATTTAACACATACGTTAACCCTCATGAGACCTAAAAAGGGGACAACTTTTGATTTTTGTGGGGACTCAACGGTATGAGGTAAAGGGGCTTGGACCCCTTGACACAGTCGCCCCCCCAAAGGGCAGACTAATAATCGTCCTCGTGACGTTAAACTACACAAAATACGTTCGATCGTAATTACCTGCAAGTACATGCAGGTAATGTACGAGTACCCAATCGTGACATCACCAAACAATGTCACAATCCGTACACAAACTGGCCAGCCATCTCTTATCATGATAGGGGATGATGCGACCTGGCCGCCCTCACCGACGTACGTATTATCTTACGTACGTGTGTTTGTGTGCGTGCAAATAAGCCGTATATAAACCACCCAAACCGGCTCTAAAATCGCCAGTGTTCGCCTTGGTTTTGGCTAACCCGTACTTATGTACGAAGTGGCTGAACACGCTTAAATTCTGTTGAATTTCCTTCTGGTGAGAATATCTCTCACAACAAGGTATTCCACTATTTTCATATTTTAATGCGTACACCAGACATATGTTACGAGGCACTGAATTCAAATTTGATGTTATTTTTACCATTCTACCTACTTTTCTACCCTCATTGGGCTCAAAAAGGGGAAAATTTCTTATTTTCAGATATTATTGTGATCTTAGGACATGTTTTTTGAGGCGCTGAATTCAGATTTAATGTTAATTTTATCATTAGACTCATTATTTAAAATTTATTGGGCTTAAAAAGGGGAGAATTTTTTATTTTAAAATTTTATTGTGAACTATATATTATCAATGGACACGTTTCTTCTTCGCTGAATTCGAATTTTATGTTCATTTCATCAGTAGACCCATTTGTCGACCTACGTAAGGACCAAAAAGGAGAGAATTTTTTATTTTCAGATTTTATATATATCATCGTACATGTTTTTTTTAGGCACTGAATTTGAATTTAATGCCCATTTTATGACTAAACCCATTAATCGATCCTCACCGGAGCCAAAAAAGTGAAGCATTTTGTATTTTTAGATTTTATTGCGTAATATATCGGTGAACACTTAGCTCAGGGTTAGGATCAAAGGTCCTCACCATCGGTCAAGCAAAGCTGACACTACGGGCAGCGAATATCTCATTAAAATATGTTCTGAAATTAGCAAAGAATAAGAAAAACAGGCTAACGGCAAGGTCAGATCTACACAGTGTAAATTGAGCGATTGAACAGAGCGGCAAATGTTTGACCTCAGAAATTTATTTGCTTCATTCTTTCAAAAATATTAAAGTGAATAATATTAATTATCATACTCAATATTATAAGGTTCATATGGGCCAATGGCTATGGGCGGCAATTAAAAACTCGAACAGAGTGGTAGCGGATGCTAATCTGACACTGGCTAAAAGAAAGGTTAAGGAGATGTACTTACATAAAGTAAAGATGGGGAGAGTAAAAAAAAAAAAAAAAAAAAAAAACGTTTATAAAAGTAAACTCACTTAACAAAATTACTCAACAAATTCCAGTTTGTCAGAGAGCTTAATAATATTTTTTATTTTTCCTATAATGGCGTAAAATTTAATAAAAATCGAGTTTAATATTCATAGAAGAACACAACTTTCTCCTCTCAGTGTTCGTTGCCCACTCCTCTATTTCTCGTGCATTTAGTTGCTTTTAGGAAATTGTTGTGTTAGTTGATATTCAGAATGGAAAAAAAAAAAAAAAAAAAAAAAAAAAAAAAAAA
>WOFM01000926.1:0-23465 GCA_011428145.1 Ericerus pela
GCCAGAGGTAGAGCTCGTGGTACTAGAGCAAGCTTTAGTACTTCATCTACCAGAGTAATTATTTCTTTATTCCTTTGCAAATTATTTGTTTAATCCATGTACTAATAAATACCAATGTAAATTTTATTTTCCAGCAATCCAGCCGCACTGCATCCAAACTGCTTGTGCAAACTCGTTTTGCTTATGACGACTCTGATGATGATAATGATTGAGTGAAATTGATGAGTTTTTATTTCAATATTCCTATTCCCTTAAAGTTGATATACATTTGTAAACCTTCACAGAATAGTTCCTTTTCAATGGGGGATTGCCCTCAGCTTCAATCTTAAATATACGTTAAGAATTGTTTCTAATCAGTGTTTTTACGTGATATTGGTTTATATTTTTTAAGTATCCATTTGTCGATGTTTCTTGTTTTGCGAAAATTAAAATTTTAATTTTTACATGAATTTCATACATTTGAAAATAAGGGGATTTAAAATTGTAATTTTAATTTCTGAAAATTTGTTATCTGTTATCATTTATTTGCATGAACTGATGCAATATTTCTCGACTGAAAAAGTTTTTGAACAGATTACTCAATGATCTGAGCATGAAATAAGTAAATTATGTTTCCACTATTCAACCTGTTTGACAGCAATTAATTTTTGAGAGAATATTGTTGGAAGTTACACACAGGCTAATATTATCGTAAATCTTATCGAGAAGTTTATAGTTGTTTTCACTCTCTCACTATCACAAATTCAGTTGTTACTTGTCCTTTCATTTTCGTAGCTGTTTTCTTTTATTGTACAGTGCGCATCCATGTGAAGACTATTCCAATATAAGTTTCAACCTTGTTTCGTTTATTTTGTCATGGTAGCGAGCATGGTTTTTCGTTTTTTTTTTCCTTTTTCTTTTAAATAAAGTGAGTCTGGTGGAATCGAAAATCAAACCCAGCTTGAAATTGTCCTTTTTTTTTTGTCCAAATTGTTCACTTAGTTTAATTTTTTTTTGCGTACATCTTTAATCATGGCCATATCATTGGAGAAAGGTGAATTCCTTATACCAAAATTTGATGGACAAGACTATCGCAAGTGGAAATACTGCTTGAATTTATTTCTTGAATCAAAAGAACTGACGTCTGTGTTTGAACCAGTGCCCAAGGAAACAGATAAACTAGCAGCATTCAAAAAAAAAGACTGCATGGCAAGAATGTACATTGTTCATGGGTTAAGCAAGAATCAACTAGACACTGTAATGGCAGAAACAACAGCGTATGGTATGATAACTAAACTAGATAGTATTTATGCTCGCGGTGATAGAACCTTACGCCTCTTGGCAAAAAGGAAAATGTTTGACCTAAAATACAATGAAGAAGAAGATCCTCGAGAATTTTTATTGAAATTTGACCAGTTATTAAATAATTTGGTTAGTACTGGAGCCGAGGTTGATAGAGAAGATAGATTAGAATACTTGTTGTTAGCATTACTTGAAAAATACAGCTATCTATCTGATCTAACGTATTCTATGCCTGAAGAAAATCAAAGTGTTGAATTTATTAAGGCCAAGTTAATTACCAAACATGAAAAACGAAGCAGAGAGACAGCCAATAATAATGGCAACACTGATCCTGCTGCTAAAACTGAAGTGTTTGCTGTAAACAGAAGAATTGGTAGTAACTCTGGAGGAAACTGGCGCTCAAGTGGATACCAGAATTCAAGGCCAAATCGTGATTCATCATCTCAATTCTCTAAAAACAATGATCCCAATGAAAAATCAAACTTTGTTTGTCACAACTGTGGAAAGGTTGGCCATTTCCGATGTGAATGCAAAGCACCAGTACAGAGAAATGGCTACAGACCAGATCAGTCTCAACATCGTGGGTATATTACGAAAACAAGCGAGGGAGAACCGAAATATGATGCTGTCAATATCAACGCTTTTCATACTGAGGTGTTAAATTCAGAGGTGGATTAATCAACGAGTAGTGGTGAAACAAACAGTGATTTACCCATCAGTCTCATCATAGATAGTGGCACAACTGATGGAATTGTTAATAAAGAAGAATACTTTTTTGAATCTGTAAAATTAAATCCACCTGTCTCAGTAAAAGTTGGGGATGGGCATACTTTAATGTCTAATAGTATTGGTAATATTCATTTTGTAAACTTTATAAATGGTGTACGTAATAAAGTTTTAATTAAGAATGTTTACTTGGTACCTGAAATGGAAAGAAACCTAGTTAGTATTTCTCGAATCGATAAAGCAGGTTATTCAGTTCTTTTTCAGGGTGGTTCAGCCACAATAAAGAATACTCATTTCGAAACTATCGGTATAGCAAATCTAAATCAACGTTTGTACGAATGGAAGGGCTATGTAATATGTACACATAGGGCTATGTCTGTTTCTAGTTTTTCCAGGTTGTCATTGAAGGAAAAATGGCATCGAATGTTGGCTCACGTAAATTTCAATGATCTAGCTATATTGTGTAGGAATAACTTAGCAGATGGTTTGCCAAACAATATTGACCAGGAACCAATGAAATGCGAAGTCTGTATGGAATGTAAGATGGCCAATGTAAAGTTCAACAATAATCGGACTCGTTCGTGCATCCGAGATTTTGGAAATTGTTCACACTAATGTGAACATTGTAAGTAACCCACCTGATTTTAATCGAGAAAAATTGTTTGTGTCTTTTGTTGATGATTTCAGCAAGCTAGCAATGGTGTATTGCCTGGAATCAAAGGACATGGTTGGTGAAAAATTAAAGGAATATGTAAATCTCATGTCAAACTTGACTGAAAAAAAAAGTGAAAATAATTCGCTGCGACCAGGGTAAGGAGTATATGAATAAAGATGTTTTTAGTTTTTGCAGGAATAAAGGTATTAAACTGGATACAAGCCCTGCGTACACTCATGAATTGAATGGAGTGGCGGAAAGATACAATAGAACGATAATGAATCGAGCACGTTGTTTGCTAAAAGAAGCTGGATTGGATAAAAAGTACTGGCCGGAATGTGTGAAAACAGCAGCATATTTGGGAAACAGAATGTTAGCCAATACTGTCATTAGGAAAACACCATACGAAGTATTTTTTGGTAAAAAACCTAATGTTTCTAATCTACGTTTATATGGGTTGAATATGTTTGTAAGAATTCCAGATGTTCGACGACATACAAAGTGGGATGATAAAAGTACAAAAGGGAAATTGGTTGGATACACGAATAATGGATATCGCGTCTTGGTTAATGGAGAAGTAATTTTTACACGTCATGTTGAATTTATGGAGGAAACAGTACCAGCCATATCAATAGGGGAAACACCACCAAAAAGTGACCTAAATGCTGCAATAACAGATATGGAAACAGTCAAGGGAACAGACTCCAGTAATCAACAGTCAGAAAGGCCAACATGACAAAAGAAACTACCAAGTAAATATGACGACTTCATTATATTTGCAAATCTTGTGTCATCTGTTGTAGCTCCACTAAATTACGAAGAAGCTGTGACAAGTGAAAACTCAAATCTCTGGCATAAGGCCATGGCTGCGGAAATGGAGAGTCTGAGGAAAAACCAAACATGGAAACTAGTTGATCGTCCAACCGACAAAAACGTAATTCAGGTAAAATGGGTGTATAAAGGAAAATAATACTTGCAAAGCTCGTGTGGTTGCGTTAGGTTACCAACAACTACCGGATCAAGAGGAAGAAAATTATTCACCTGTCGCACAAATTGCTACACTTAGAATGCTACTATCCTGTACCTGTCAATTCAAATGGTACATACACCAGATGGACGTACAAGCTGCTTTCCTACATGGGGAAATACAGGGCGAGGTTTATGTGGAGCAGCCAAAAGGTTTTCAAAACAACCCAAATAAAGTATGCAAGCTGCAGCGGTCTTTATATGGCCTTCGTGGGTCACCAAGAGCCTGGTACAACTGCTTCGATGTTTTCATGAAAGAGACTAGTTTCATACGCTCAAATACGGAGAACTGCCTGTATATAAAAGAGGTCGAGAAAGGTACATTTGTTTACTTACTCATTTATGTAGATGACTTGTTGTTGTTTTGCTCTGTTGAAAGCCAGATTATCAAAGTTAAGGAACCACTTGGAAAAAGATTTGAAATGAAAGATATGGGAAAAGTAAGCAGTTATTTTGACATCAACATACAGTATTCCATGGAGAATGGCACTATGAATCTCAGCCAAGAGAAATACATCGATTCCTTGGTGCAAAAACATCAACTCAAATATGCTCGTCCGTTCAAAACACCAATGGAGAGTATCTTACAGTTAATCCCCACTGAAAGGTTGGATGAAAATCTAAAGTATAAAAACTTAATTGGCTCTTTATTGTATATCAGTGCCTGTACTAGACCTGATATATCGTATTCCGTATCATATTTGTCTCGTTTTCAATCTTCCTTTTCAGAAACTCACTTCAAGTATGCACTCAGGGTTCTAAGTTATCTTAAGTACACAAAAAATCTGAGTTTATGTTATAGTTCCAATTCAGGATGCACCATAGATATCTGGACGGATGCAGATTGGGCATCTGATGCTAATGACCGTAAATCTACTTCGGGCATACTGATGTGTTTTTGGCAATCCTGTTCTATGGATTTCCAGGAAACAAAAATGTGTAACCAGAGCCTCAACACATGCAGAATTTGTGGCCCTTGCAGATGCTGTAGATGAGGCGTTATACCTCATGTATATTTTGGAAGAACTGCATATATCGGTTCCAAAACCTGTTTGTATTAATGAGGACAACTCAGGGGCCTTATGCCTAGCCGAAAAAGGTAATTTTGGTAAGAACTCTAAACATATTGGTGTGGCATATCATTTTGTGCATGATTATGTAAGCCAAGGTCTATTTTATATGAACAAAGTCGAATCCTCAAAAATGCTTGACAATATCTTTACTAAGTCACTAGGTTCAAATCAGTTTCAGGAACTAAGAAGGCGTCTTAATCTGGTACCTCTCGAATAACCTTTATGGTTGTCTTTCGTATGTTTTTTATTTTTATTTTTATTTTTACTGTAACTTTAGCAAACTAGTCGTTTGCCTACAAAGATATTTTATTCGTCATCACTATTTAATTAGACTGAATTTCTTTATTATTGTTGTACCTTATGTTAAGGTGATTCGTAATTTTATAATTGTAAACTGTAATTTATATTTTCCTCCTAAATCTAATTTTTTTTATAATTATAAAATTAAGGAGTGTTGGAAGTTACACACAGGCTAATATTATCGTAAATCTTATCGAGAAGTTTATAGTTGTTTTCACTCTCTCACTATCACAAATTCAGTTGTTACTTGTCCTTTCATTTTCGTAGCCGTTTTCTTTTATTGTACAGTGCGCATCCATGTGAAGACTATTCCAATATAAGTTTCAACCTTGTTTCGTGTATTTTGTCAAATATAATTATGAGTGGTATTACATGCACTATTGTAAGATAAACATGACTTATTTTACCGTTCTGCGTGGAAATTCAGCTTATTTTAAATTTTTATTTCTATTTTCATTAATGTAAAAAGTAGTTGACCAAAATTGATTTTTCAAAAACTTATAGCAATGTATTCTCATGGAAGTTTTCATAAAAATACAGTTCATATGATTAAAAATTGTTTATTTCAACAGATAATATATGATTCATTAACAAATTAGATAAAACAAATATTTTGATTTCATTCTTTCACACACCTATAAAATTCGAACTTCCATCATTATGTTCAACTACTAGAGAGTTTATTCGACGGAGTACTCAATCTTTGGAGAGTGAAAAGTCCAATTGTTTGACTTAAGATCAGAGTTGAAGAAAAAAAAAAAGGAAAATGATAAAACGAGTTTTCTCAACGAATGTAATTAAGACTAAAATAAATCAGTCTGTATCGGTCATTTTTCTTCATCAACTAACATGATTTTTTCGATGTTGGAGGCATCATTCCATCCATTATGCTGTATTTTTTTCAACAGCTCTGTATAATATTTTGGTAATTGACTTTCTGCGGCCCCTTTCAGAATGATCGAGAGATATAAAAGTGACGGCTTTCTGTTATCTGGCACTGGGTCGTCGATTATTTTTGTTGGAAGTTGACACAGTTGGTAACAGCGACAGGTGACTATTCCTTGCCCTGATGTTTCTGGTCTGACACTCACAACCTCGTAGATATTGTTCGCGACTCCTTCCTGTCTGCAATTAGTGTTACATAAGGATATGGTCCCACGTGCCTATAAGTACACATCGGCTTGTGGAAAAAATATTTGGGGAAAATAATTTTGAGCAAATTTTTTTTTTTACGGTTTCTCACGTGTGTTAGTGAGCATAGCAGACGCCGGCACAATACCGGCGGAGTGATGAGGGACCTTTTGGACGATGCGGGAGGCCTTAGCCAAGGCATACTACTTTGTATGTCGGCAACAGCAGGGTGAATTTCAGGGAGTAGGGCTTTGCCCAAACCCGCTTTGTCTCCCCGCCATTGTTGCCCCTGAAGTAGCATATCATGGATCGGCCCCCTTGCATCTACCTGAAAGATGAAGATCCCACCGCCTATGTAATGAGTGAACCTGGTATCTGAATTCATTGCAACTAAAAACATCTAATCTAAATAAAATTATTTTGAAAAACGGAGAACCTAACAAACCATTCTATAAATAAATATTGGAAAAAAAAAACGAAAAAAATTCTTTAAAATTCAGCTCTCATGAGATTCAAACTTGGCAGTCTGGTACAACTCCAGTGGTAAGCCCAAGATTGGGCAGGATTCGTGAAAATATGGGTTTCGAATCCTTTTTTTTTTGGAGCTGAAAAGGATTTGTGACTCAAATCACTTAAAAAAGCAATGTGATTCATTATTCGTGATTCGAATCAAATTAAGAAACAGAGGATTCGTGATTCGAATCATTCATTGAGAAACAACCGAACAAAGAATCATGAATCCCATTTCTCTAGTACGGCTCTGGAAAATTTCAGAAAAATTTAAAATTTGTTTAAAAAAAACCTTTTATAAAATAATTATTAAAAGATCAGAACTTTTTTCCCCTATCAAAGTCAAAAAGAATTATTTAACGTTTCATACTTTGAAGATTCTAATTCGAGGAAAATGATTCGTGCGAATTACATTCAACCTCTGGAGTCTGAACAGTATTCGTGATTGGTGATTTGAATCACTTCGTTGTAAAGGATTCGTGATTCGTATAAAACGAACCTATAGTACCAAACCCCAACTTTATTTTTCAAATCAAGCCATGAAGTTTGGACATCTCTTGACACTCGAGTTTATTTATCTATGGTCTTGACTGAATAGTACAAAGCCTGAAGTAGAATGAAAATCGGTTCCTCAACAGTTTCCAGCTTCACTTTTTTAGTACATATTTAAGCATAACTTGATAAAAAATGATAAAAACGATCAGAAATTTAAAACGAATCACATTTTTTGGAAATAGGAATTTGAAAATCAACTTAAAAAACTTTAGTTTTGTCAAAAATATAAGTTTTTCGGCGACATTGCGATTTTTACCAGAGGGTTTGATAAATGAAGTTGGCTTTGGTAGTAATATTTGTCTATTAGTCAAAAAGACTGAATAGTCAAAGATAATTAATTCACTACGAATTGAAAAGGGATACAAGGTACTAATTACCGATCCAAATTGGGAATATCGGACAAGTCCATTTCCCAGATAGCTCCCCAAATATGACTATCAGGATCTGGAACGATCGTCGCAACACTACCATTCCATTTTTTAGACCAAAATCCAAAATCTAAACGATAGCCCTGAAACATGGAATAAATAAGTTATGAACTTTTCATTAAGGAAAAACTTATATGTAGGTATTTATAAAACGTAGGCAAGAAAGTAAACAATTCAATAGGTATGCTGATAAAAAAAATTATTTTGACTGGCACGAACATTTAATTTACCAATTTCCTTTCGAATTGCAGAAGGATTGTTCGCATGAATACGTTCGGCGAGTAGATTACTTCCGTAAGCGAAATATAAAAAGGTTAAATTCATTTTTGCAGGACTCTTCATTG
Source organism: Ericerus pela (assembly GCA_011428145.1). NCBI lineage: Eukaryota > Metazoa > Arthropoda > Insecta > Hemiptera > Coccidae > Ericerus > Ericerus pela. The sequence continues at coordinate 8,030 of WOFM01000926.1, forward strand.
ACTCACGTTAAACCATTGACTGTAAAGAAGACTTTCTGAACAAAATTTCATAATCATATACTTGATGATGTACGCACGAAATGAAATTTTAATGGGAAGATCAAACAAAACTAATTGATGCGAGGTGAATAAAGGACCGAAAAATGAACACAAGAAAACAGTTACAGAATTATATTATTGAACAACTAAAAAACATTCTGAGAATAAAATAAGTATCAGTGAAGCGCAGCGCTAGTGTAGATCATAAGTATACATAAGAGTTCATATTGATGTGAGGCGTACAGAACGAGGATCGAAAGAACTTGAGACTTCTAATATTCTTGAGGTTTATTACAGGAATGAATAATACATTATTAACAGAATATGAAAAGGCGAAGCAACAGCGATGTACGATCGAAAGTAGTAAGGGGAAACACTTCGTGGTGAGAGTGTACGTATGACATATATATATAGTGATCGTGATGATGATGATGAAGAATGAGTGAAGGTGGGATTTCCGTTACAACACCCCCCTGAAATTTTACCGATTGAGTTCTTCATCTTGTTCGACGCTGAAAGTAAACGAATTATTATTGTTTCAACAACAAAAAAAAAAAATTAAGTATAAAATTGACATATGCATAATAAAAAATAAAATATTGACATTGTATTATTTAAATATTATTATGGTAACTTTGGGTTTCAAAAAAAATTTTTGCTGTGCTGTGCTTCGAGAATATATAAAATAATTGAATAAAAAAAATAAATAAATGTGGTAACATGCATAGAATATGATATATATATATATGAAAAATATGGTATATATGTAAAATGTAAAAAAAATATTAAAAATACAAAATTGGTAACATGCAAAATATTAATTTATTATAGGTAACGTGTAATTTATTCGTTATATCTTTCGATTAGAAACAAATCGGAAAAGGAATTTGAAAAAAGAAAAAAAATATTCACGTATACATATTACATTAAAAGAAAAAAAAAAGGAGAAAAAAGAATATACGAAGGTATTTCTGATTACGAGTTCACTAAATTCAAAAGAACGTTACGTTTCGTATTTTATCTTGAACGTGTGACATGAAAAAGATTGTAGAATAATATATATTGTATGGCTTACTATCTTTCGTGTATTGCTATTGTATTTGAACTGGCGCTTAAAATGTTTTCGATAAGGCAACCTTCTTTCGATTTATCATAATTGCGGTCGTGTAATGGGTTTAATCTTTATTGTATTTATTGTTTGAGGTTTTCCTTTCATTACATCGTGTGGGAATATTTTGTGTATTTCTCTCACGCTTGTTTGAAAATGTATAGGGTTTTTATTATTCGAATTGTAGGGTTTTTTCTTGCTTGATTTTTCTGCTTTTTTCTTTGTTGCAATTTTCGAGAAGTCGAGCACTTATCTCTTGCAAGCATTTTCTAGTAAATTATATTGTTAAGTACTAATTTTGCAATAATTGAAGGTTATTTTTTCAGCACTTATTTTCATGTTACGACTTATATTTTTTGGACTTGGGACGACTTGTATTTTGAAATAGAAAATTATGAAATATATTATGACTTTGAAATAAACGAATTTTTTTTATATTATATTATGCATAGATGTTCGTTTCGTTCAATATTTTGACAACTATATTTTCAAATTTGGAACGATCTAATGATTTTGTCAAAGTATCAGCTAACTGATTTTCAGAGCTTACGGTTCTAAAGAATATTATTTTTTCTTGAAATGCTTCTAGGATTGAGTAGCATTTTATCATTAAAGCTCTCGACTTCTTCTGACTACCCCCTGAACATATTTTTTGGGTTGAAATGTTATCTTCCATTATATCTACACTCAACTTTTCTCCTAAGATTTCGTAATTCATATATTGCATTACTTTTATGGTATCAAGGGTGTCAAAGACTGCAATTATTTCCGCTGCAGTACTTGATGACGCATGAATGGTTTGCTTACAGCAATTCCATTCCACCAAGTCTCCATACGAAAATAACATGAATCCAGTTATGGACTTCCCTTTTCCTAAATTGTTTATATCTATATTATTTTCATCAACTTGGGGTGCATATGAAGCATCAATATAAGCTTGTATACCATCCCCTTCTGATTTATATATTATATTATAATTTTTCGTAGTATTAATATATCTGAAAATTCTTTTCACATAATTTTTCAGAGTGTTATTGGAATTATTTTGAAAACGAGAGAAAAAATTGACTGGGAACAATATATCCGGTCTTGTAAGTCTCGCTAAATATAATAATCCACCTATCATCGACCTATATTCTGTGTCATCTATTCCATTTTCAATTTTATCTATTTTTAGACCTGTTTCCATAGGAGTATTAGTATTTTTTAGCTCCGAAATTCCAAATTTTTTCAACATTTTATCTATATGCTTGTATTGTGAAAGTATTATTGTGTTATGTTCTATATTTCTAGTTATTTCTAATCCCACAAAAAATCTAGGGTTATTTATTATAGTGATCGTAAAATCTTTTTGTAGCTCTTCATTTATTTTTGTAATGGACGATTGCGAATTCGACGCAATTAATATATCATCCACATAAGTCAGAAAATATATTTTTTCATCATTATTAATTATAGTATAAAAACATCTATCGCATTTTGTTTTAGTAAAGCCCATATCCCTTACTTTTGTATCCAATAGGTCATACCATGACTTGCTGGATGTTTTCAATCCATAAATCGATTTCTTTAATTCTAATACCTGATTGGAGTTGATATTTATACCTTCAGGTTTTCTTACAAAAATAGGTTTGATAATTGGTGAATTCAAATATGCGGTTTTCACATCATATTGCACCATTATCAATTTTTCCTTATTAACTATAGATAATAATTGTCTTATGGTTCCTACTGATGCTACTGGTCCATGGGTTTTGGCAATATTATATTCTGTTCTATCCTTAAACCCTCTCGCTACAAGTCTTGCCTTTGGTTTTGGATTTCCAAATTCATCAAATTTAATTGTGAAGATCCATCTAGTGTCTATGAGTTTTTGGCGATCGTAGTCGACTATTTCCCACACTTTCATATCATCGAGAGAATTAAACTCGTCATTTATGGCCCTAATCCAATCTTCCCTAAATGGGTTCAATTCTATCTCAGAAAAATTTTTTGGAATATTATCCTCTATATATGTTTTATTATATTTTATATTAATGTTCATAACTATGGGGTTAATTATCCCTAAATCATATTCATAGTCTGATGACTTTATCATTAATGGTTTATTATTTATCAATAATGATTTAATATTTTGGGTTTCGTCCACTTTGACATCACATGAAATGTACGATTTTGTGTTATAAGGGTCTTTAAGACAGTATCCCGTATTTGTATAGCCCATCATTATATTTTTTTCGGCTCTATGTGCTAATTTCGGGTCAATTTTGCTTTTTGATTTTGCTTTGGCTTTTGTGGCATTTTGCTTTTTAATTTCCACAGGAATATGCCTGTAAGTTAATGCTCCAAAGACTTTAAGGTTTTTTAAATTCGGCTTTATCCCATAAAATAATTCGTATGGCGTTTTGAATCCTTCATTTGCCTTTGTAGGTGATCTATTAATTAAGTAGTCCGCTGTCACTACAACATAGGACCAATATTTTATGTCAAGATTGGCATCAATTAACATGGCCCGTACTCTCCTCATTAAAGTTTGATTTTGCCTTTCGGCAACACCATTTAACTCTGGAGAATATGGCACCACGTAATCCATTGTTATGCCAACCTCATTACTGTAATTTATTATTTTTATATCCGTATATTCCTTGGCATTATCACACCTAATAGTTCCTATAGGGTATTCTGGAAATTTGTTTTTCATAGATACTATAATATTTTTAAATTCATTCGTCACTTGGCTTTTGTTAGCTATAGGCATGACAAATGTATACTTTGAAAAGTGATCTATAAAGGTTAAAATATATTTTTGTTTCGCCACAGATGGTGTAAACGGACCCCTTGATTATTGTTAAAATTATCATTATTATTATTTACTTGTGGATTATTATTATTACAATTTTGTGCTATATGCCCAAATTGCCCACATTTGTAACATTTTGGATTATTTTGATTGTAATTTCTGCTATTACCTCTATAGTTATTTCCCTTATAATTATTACCTCTATAATTCGAGTTACCTCTATAATTTGAGTTACCTCTATAATTTCCATTACCGTTATTCCCATTATTATTTGTATTATTATTCTGGTTCTGGTTTGGTTCATTATTATTACCATTACCATTATTATTAAAATTGTTTCGATTACTATTTGTATAACCATTACGACCATTGCCGTTTCCTCTATAATTATTTCTACCTCTATAGTTATTATATTTACCCCTGTAATTATTCCTATTGTAATTATTATTATTATTATTTCTATAATTATTATTTATTTGGCTATTATTACCATTTTGTTTTTTCAAAGTTTGATCTCTGAATTTCTGATCAGAGTCTTCCCTTAATATTCTTTTGAAATTGTCTAAATTTTTTTCATTTGAAGGTAAATTTTCGTATTGAATTTTTGCAATTGCTTGTTCGTAACATAATGCTAATTGTAAATTCTCTAATTCCTCTGATTTGGTCACCTCTTTACCACTATCTCTTACGTCGGTCACTAATTCGTCCCATTTTTTTTAGGAAACCCTTCATATTTCCACCAGGTTGGAATCTGAACTCCATCCACTTTGCCTTAGCTATGTTGGCTGTGACAGAAGTTTTTGTTCCATAAATATTATCTAATTTTTTTAACATTAGTATTGCTGTATTGCAATCCCTTATTTGTTTTGTTATATCGTTTGACACTCTTTCCAGTATGAATGCTTTAGCATTATCCTGCATTTTACAATAGTTCAACATATCTTTATCAGGTCGAAAATTAAGATCATCTATATTATTGATATATGGCTGTAAAAATTCATGTTCCCCAAAAATATCGTAATATCCAGCTCCTCTGATGGCTGATATAATCATTCTACGCCAGTCTAGGTAGTATTTCCCATTAAAAACTTTTCCAAGAGGTGCTTGTATGGGTTTAATTTCGTTTGGGGATGCCATATTTTCGTTCGTTTTACGAAATCCTAATAGATTATTTTCTTTATTAATAACTGATGTGTATTTTTTACTTTCAATTATTTCTTTCTCAATTCTATTACTTAAATTTTGTTCCTCACTATTTTCTTTATTATCCAGTTTATATAATTTATTTAATTAAAAAATCTGTTCATAAATTTTTCTTTCGATTTATCAGAACTATAAATTCTACTGGAGAAATAATTTACTGATGATTCTGAAATTTTAATATATTTTAAACTACTAATATTTTCTATTCTTCCCGATATATCTACTACAAAAGATTCCAATATTATTTCCCCTGTGAAATACGTAACATAGGGTAAATTATAAGTTTCAATTTTTACATCTATCACCTTTTCACCTTCAAATTTATTAATTAATTCTTTCAATTCTTCCTTTTCAATGTTAAATTCACCTAATTTTCCTTCATTCAAACTTATTATAGGGGGCATAAAAAATTTTAAATTTTCAAATTTTCACTTTCAAACTCAGTTCAAAAATACAATAATACAAATACGAAAAATGATCAGCCTCAATAAATATTACCTTTACAAAAAATAATAAAAAAATTTTACATTACTATTTCTGTTGCACCGACAAATAATTCCTGTTTTCTGGACTCCGCTGTTCACCGTTGTACTACCTGCTTAAATTTGGTTTGGAGTTGGCCGAAAAATTTGGGTCTTCGATGAGTGGATCTACAATGAGTCCTCGATGACGGGAGCAGGTTTCCTTGGGCTGTTCACTCGATCTCTTTGGCGGTCCTTCCTGAATTTAGCGTTCGATGACTTCCAGGATTGGCCGTTATTAAGTCGGGAACTTCAGCTTCAAATTTTTATTTAATTTTGAAATTTCATTTAAAAAATTGAAATTGTATTATATTTCGAGTTAAAACTTCTCGAAAAACACGGTAACTACTTCGTGTATTATTTCAACAGAAAACATTAAAAATTTTTGCGCAACAGTAAATGAATTCAACAAAAATTATTCCATCGATTTAAATTTCTAAGTCTCTCCTCATAGTTCTACCGCAGCGATGGCTACCATGATGTGAGGCATACAGAACGAGGATCGAAAGAACTTGAGACTTCTAATATTCTTGAGGTTTATTACACGAATGAATAATACATTATTAACAGAATATGAAATGGCGAAGCAACAGCGATGTACGATCGAAAGTAGTAGGGGGAAACACTTCGTGGTGAGAGTGTACGTATGACATATATATATAGTGATCGTGATGATGATGATGAAGAATGAGTGAAGGTGGGATTTCCGTTACAACACATATGCTAGGATTGTAGTAAGTGTTGTTCTACACTCCACCTACACTCGCTCACTAACCGTTGGTGCTACTACTTTCGACAATGTAAACTAACACTTTCAGGTTGTGCGAACAAACACGACTTTTTTCATCCGTTCACCCGAGAACGCTGAAACTCGTTTCCCACTCAAACTGTAATCTCGTAATGAAGGGAGATCGTTCATCTTCCTCAAACTTATAATTTGTATCTTCGATCATTGCATTAAAGTATCTCTAACTAACTTGTTCCTTTCCTTGGATTTCAACCTCACTTCATGGTAGGCAGAGCTGCGATTCCTGAATAGTTAGTGATGTGAGGTATGCAGAATGAGGATCGAAAGAACTTGAGACTTTTGACTTTTAAGACGTTTATTTCGCAACTAAAATACATTTGACAAACGAAAAAGTAAATGGCGAAGCAACAGCGATATGCGATCGAAAGTAGTAGGGGAAACACTTCGTGACTAGACTGTACATATGACAAATATTGTTGTAACGGAAATCCCACCTTCACTCGTTCTTCATCATCATCATCACGATCACTATATATATGTCATGCGTACACTCTCGTCACAAAGTGCTTTCCCCCTACTACTTTCGATCGTACATTGCTGTTGCTTCGCCATTTCATATTTCGTTTTATAATGTATTAATCATTCGTGCAATAAACCTCTAAATCATCACAAGTCTCAAGTTCTTTCGATCCTCGTTCTATGCGCCTCACATCATGGTAGCCATCGCTGTGGTAGAACTATGAGGAGAGACTTCAAAATTTAACAAATGAAATAATTTTTTGATTTTATTTACTGTTGCGCGAAAATCTTTCTATGTTTTCTGTTGAGTAATATATGAAGAATTAATTGTTTTTTCTTCTCGAGAAATTTAAACTCGAAATTTAATTTATTGTTGATTTTTGAAAAAATTCAAAATTAAATTATAAATCTGAAGCTGAAGTTCCCGACTTAATAACGGCCGAACCTGGAAGTCATCGAACGCTAAAACCAAGAAGGACCGCCAAAGAGATCGAAGGAACAGCCCAAGGAAACCTGCTCCCGTCGTCGAGGACTCATCGCAGATCCACAAATCGAGGACCCCAATTTTTCGGACAACTCCAAACCAAATTTAAGCAGGTAGTACAACGGTATACAGCAAATTGCAGAAAACTGGATTATTCGTCAGCGCAACAGAAGAAAGTAAAGTAAAATAATTTTTCATTTTTTTTGTAAAGGTAATATTTATTGAAGCTAATTATTTTTCGTGTTTGCATAATTGTATTTTTTTTGAACTGAGTCTGAAAAAAGAAAATTAAGTAATAATTAAATTTTTATGCCCCCGATAATAAGTTTGTGCGAAGGAAAATTAGGTGAGTATAATATTGAAAAGGAAGAACTAAAAGAATTGATTAATAAATTTGAAGGAGAAAGAGTTATAGATATAAAAATTGAAACTTACGATTTACCATACGTCACATATTTCACAGGAGAAATAATATTAGAGTCCTTTGTAGTGGATATATCCGGAAGAATAGAAAATATTAGTAGCCTAAAATATATTAAAATTGTAGAATCCTCAGTAAACTATTTTTCAAATAGAATCTATAGTTCAGAAAAATCAAAGGAAAAGTTTATGAATAGATTTTTTAACTAATAAATAACAAAAAAGAAACTGGAAGATATCGAAGGAAATAAAGTTGAAAGAAGCGAAAAAGAAAATTTAATAAATAGAATTGAAAAAGAAAAAATTGAAAATAAAAAATACACATCTGTTTGTAATAAGGAAAATAATTTGTTAGGTTTTGAGAAAATAGTAGAAGAAATGGCGTCCCCGAATGAAATTAAACCCATCCAAGCCCCACTAGGAAAAGTTTTTAATGGGAAATATTATTTGGATTGGCGTAGAATGATTATATCTGCAATTCGAGGTGCAGGATATTATGACATCTTTGGGGAACACGAATTTTTACAATCATATATAAATAATATTGATGATTTAAATTTTCGGCCAGATAAAAATATGTTAAATTACTGCAAAATGCAGGATAATGCAAAGGCATTTATATTGGAAAGAGTATCAAATGACATAACAAAGCAAATACGAGATTGCAATACAGCAATTCTTATGTTAAAAAAATTAGATAATATTTATGGCACAAAAACTTCTGTCACTGCTAATATAGCAAAAGCGAAATGGATGGAATTTAGATTTCAGCCTGGAGGAAATATGAAAGGATTCCTAAAAAAATGGGATGAGCTAGTAACTGACGTAAGAGATAGTGGTAAAGAGGTCACGGAATCAGAGGAACTTGAAAATTTGCAATTAGCCTTATGTTACGAACAAGCAATTGTAAAAATACAATACGAAAATTTACCTTCAAATGAAAAAAATTTAGACAATTTTAAGAGAATATTAAGGGAAGACTCTGATCAGAAATTCAGAGATCAAATTTTGAAAAAACAGAATGGTAATAATAACCAAGTCAATAATAATTATAGAAATAATAATAATAATTATAATAGGAATAATTACAGGGGAAGATATAATAATTTTAGAGGAAGAAATAATTATAGAGGAAACGGAAATGGTCGAAATGGTTACACAAATGGTAATCGAAATAATTTTAATGGTAATAATGGAAATTTTAATAATAATGGGAATAATGGTATCAATAATGAACCAAATCAAAACCAAAATAGTAATTCGAATAGTAATGGGAATAATGGTAATGGAAATTATAGAGGAAATGGTTATAGAGGAAACTCGAATTATAGAGGTAATAATTATAGAGGCAACAACAATAGAGGTAATAGTAGAAATTATTACCAAAGTAATCCGAAATGTTACAGATGTGGGCAGTTAGGTCATATAGCACAAAACTGTGGTAATAATAACCAAATAGAAAATAATAATAATAATAATTCTAATAATAGTCAAGGGAATTATCCCCCAAAAACAAATACACCTCAAATAAATACGAATAAAAAAGACAATCCGGAACAGCAGGTGAAGATGTCTTGTATGATTAAAAAATTCAACAAAAATAATAATGAATGGTTGTTGAATGAATTGATCAATAATAATAAACATAATAATAACAAAAATTACGATATATTAAATCACAGAGCAATATTAGATGGAGCTGCAGAAGTACATTTGACATCTGACTTAAATAAATTAGTAGATGTTAAAAAATTTGTAACTCCGATCAAATTACAATGTGCAGGTAGAAATACTTTTTTATATGCTACCCATACAGGGAGAATGGTGATCAAAGTCGAGAATTCTAACAAAATTCAATCATTGATAGAGTTAAATGATGTTCATTATGTGCCGGATCTAAATTTAGATATTATTTCAGCCATAAAAATTACGAACACAGGTATGATCAATATAGATCAACAGAAGGATATAGCCAATATATACTTTATTGAAAATGCTGAAATAATCATGACAGCAAAAAAAGAAGAGGGAATTTTTTATATATATTATAATATCGAAAATAAAAATAAAAACTCTAATAATACTATAAATAATAATGAAAATAATATAATATGTGCCCCCGTCACTCAGAATATAGATGATGAATGGGACGATTTTACTGTAGAATTAGAAATTCAGGAGGATGATACAAATAATGAATCACCTGAGGGGGGTATAGAAGAAGAAATTATGGATCAAAATAATGAAATTGAGGAAACACCTCAAAAAACACAAATCAATAATAATATAAATAAAAAAATAATAATACATAGGAGACTTGGACACTTAAATGCCAGATATCTGCAAAAGTTAAAAACCCTAGCAGTAGGCATTCCCGAAAATATAAATTTTAGGGATGAGGATTTTGTTAATTGCCAAATATGTTGCATTGCTAATAATTCGAGATTGGGACATAATAGTGTTAGAAATAAACCAACTCGAAAATTGGAAATAACATCCTCAGATATTATGGGTCCGTTTACGCCCTCAGTGGCAAATCAAAAATATATATTAACCTTTATAGATCATTTCTCCAAATATACGTTTGTCATGCCTATAGTTAGCAAAAGTCAAGTCACAAATGAATTTAAAAATATTATAATATCCATGAAAAACAAATTTCCTGAGTACCCCATTGGGACTATTAGGTGTGATAATGCCAAGGAATATACTGATATTAAAATATTAAACTATTGTAATGAAGTTGGCATAACAATGGATTATGTGGTGCCATATTCTCCGGAATTGAATGGTGTTGCCGAAAGGCAAAATCAAACTTTAATGAGGAGAGTACGAGCCATGCTAATAGATGCCAACCTCGACATAAAATATTGGTCCTATGCTGTAGTAACAGCAGCATATCTAATAAATAGATCCCCCACAAAAGCAAATAAAGAATATAAAACACCCTACAAACTATTTTATGGGACAAAACCAAATCTTAAAAACCTTAAAGTCTTTGGAGCACTGACTTACAGGCATATTCCTGTAGAAGTCAGAAAGCAAAACGCCACAAAATCCAAAGCAAAACAAAAAAACAAAATTGACCCGAAGCTAGCACATAGAGCTGAAAAAAGTATAATGATGGGTTATACAAATACGGGATACTGTCTTAAAGATCCATATAATACAAAATCATATATTTCATGTGATGTTAAGGTAGACGAAACTCAAAATATTAAATCACTATTAATAAATAATAAACCATTAATGATAAAATCGTCAGATTACGAATATGATTTAGGGATAACTAACCCTGTAGTAATGAACATAAATGTTAGATATAATAAAATATATATAGAGGATAATATTCCAAAAAATTATTCTGAAATAGAATCAAACCCGTTTAGAGATGATTGGATTAAAGCAATAAATGATGAATTTAATTCTCTCGATGATATGAATGTGTGGGAAATAGTCGACTATGATCGCCAAAAAACTTATAGATACAAGGTGGATTTTCACAATTAAATTTGATGAATTTGGAAATCCAAAACCAAAGGCAAGACTTGTAGCAAGAGGTTTTAAGGATAGAACCGAGTACAATATTGCAGAAACCCATGGGCCCGTAGCATCAGTAGGGACAATTAGATCATTACTATCTATAATAAATAAAGAAAAATTGATTATGGTGCAGTATGATGTGAAAACTGCGTACTTAAATTCACCAATTATTAAACCTATTTTTGTAAGGAAACCTGAAGGTGTAAATATCAACACCAATCAAGTATTAGAATTAAAAAAGTCTATTTATGGATTAAAAACATCCAGTAAATCGTGGTACGATCTATTAGATACAAAAGTAAGGGATATGGGCTTTACAAAAACCAAAAGTGATAGATGTCTGTACACTATAATTAATGATGATGAAAAAATATATTTTATAACCTATGTAGATGACATTTTAATTGCATCAAACTCACAGTCCTCAATTACAAAAATAAATGAGGAACTACAAAAAGATTTCACAATTACCATAATTAATAATCCAAGATTTTTCGTAGGATTGGAAATAAATAGAAATATAGAACAAAATACAATAATACTTTCCCAATATAAGCATATAGATAAGATGTTGAAGAAGTTTGGAATTTCGGACTTAAAAAACACGAATACCCCAATGGAAACGGGATTAAAAATAGATAAAATTGAAAATGGTTTAGATGACACAGAATATAGATCAATGATAGGTGGATTACTGTATTTAGCAAGACTTACAAGACCAGATATATTGTTTCCTGTAAATTTTTTGTCTCGCTTTCAAAATAATTCAAACAATACTCTCAAAAATTATATAAAAAGAATTTTCAGATATATTAATACCACAAAAAATTATAATATTATATACAAATCGGAAGGGGATGGTATACAGGCCTATATCGATGCCTCATATGCACCCCAAGTCGATGAACATAGCATAGATATAAATAATTTGGGAAAAGGAAAGTCCATAACTGGCTTTATGATATTTTCTTATGGAGACTTAGTAGAATGGAATTGTGGCAAACAAACCATTCACGCATCCTCAAGCACAGCAGCCGAAATAATTGCGGTTTATGACGCATTAGATACCATAAAAGTAATACAACATATGAATTACGAAATTATAGGTGAAAAATTATGTGTAGATATAATGGAAGACAATATTTCAACACAAAAAATATATTCGGGAGGTAGTCAGAAAAAGTCAAGGGCCTTGATGATCAAGTGTTACTCGATTCTAGAGGCATTTGAGGAAAAAATAATATTTTTTAGAACTGTCAGTTCAGAAAATCAGTTAGCGGATATTTTGACAAAATCGCTAGATCGTTCAAAATTCGAAAATATAGTTGTCAAAATATTAAATGAAACGAACATCTATGCATAATATAATATAAAAATAATAATTCGTTTATTTCAAAGTCATAATATATTTCGAAATTCATCATCATAAAGTACAAGTCGTCCCAAGTCCAAAATATAAGTCGTAACATGAAAATAAATGCTTAAAATTCAACCTTCAATTTAATGCAAAAATGCACTCAACAATACCATTTACCAGAAAATACTTGCAATAGATAAATGCTACAACTCTCAAAAATATTAACAAAGAAAAAAGCAAGAAAATCGAGCAAGAAAAAACCCTACAATTCGAATAATAAAAACCCTATACACTTTTGAACAACCGTGAGAGAAATACACGCAATATTCCCACACGAAGTAATGAAAAGAAATTTTCCAACAATAAATACAATAAAGATTAAACTCATTACATGACCGCAAATTAAGATAAGTCGAAAACGTTCCTTTATCATATAAAACGTCGTAAGCGCCAGTTCAAATACAATAGCATACTCGAAAGATAAAGAAGCAATGCAATGGATATTATTCTACAACCTTTTTCATGTCATATATTACAGATAATAATTGTTAAACCTAACGTTTCTGATAAACGATCGTGTGCCTTGTAAAAACCTTTGTTAATTCTTCGTGATTATTTTTTTCTCTTTCCTTTTTATATATCATATAGACGTAAATGTTCGAGAATATTTTTTTGAGCACACTTCCAAATGTATTATATATTAGTCATCAATGTATACGAAAATTATTGCATGTTACCAATTTTTTTTAATTTTTATTTTTTTTATTCTTTTCTCTCGATACCATATATTATTATGCACCACATATTAATCTATTATTGCATGTATTTTACCATTTTTATACATTTATTCTTATTTTATTACTTTCGAAGCACAGCAAAGCAAAATTTTTAGAAACACAAAGTTACCATATTAATATTAAAATAATACGATGTCAATATTTTTTATTTTTTTTAATTATGCATATATTCATTTTTGTACTTAATATTTTTTTTTAATTCGTTTACTTTCAGCGTACAACATGATGAAGAATTCGAACGGTAAAATTTCAGGGGGGTGTTGTAACGGAAATCCCACCTTCACTCGTTCTTCATCATCATCATCACGATCACTATATATATGTCATGCGTACACTCTCGTCACGAAGTGCTTTCCCCCTACTACTTTCGATCGTACATTGCTGTTGCTTCGCCATTTCATATTTCGTTTTATAATGTATTAATCATTCGTGCAATAAACCTCTAAATCATCACAAGTCTCAAGTTCTTTCGATCCTCGTTCTATGCGCCTCACATCAAATATATATAGTGTGACAGTGATGATGATGATGAAGAATGAGATGAGGTGGGATTTCGTATCAACACCCCCCTGAAATTTTACCGAATAATTTCTTCATCGTGTTTCCTGAAAACGAATTACTAATTATTATTCAAAAAAAATATTAAATACAAAAAAAATACAAGTAAAAAAAAATATATGCATAATAAAAATTTGCAAGATAAAAAAATATTAAAATTGTATGTTTATTATTTTTGGTAACTTAGTTTTCGAAAAAGAATTTTTTATTGCGCTGTGCTTCGATAAAAAAAAATAAAATGGTAAACAAAAATTAATAAAAATAAATAAATATGTATATAAATATGGTAACATGCATGCATTAATGAACACAATCGTGTACGTAAATATTATATGGTATATGTATGTAATAATAAAAAATAAAAAAGTAAAAAATGGTAACATGCATAATTATTAAAATATTTCAACTAACATTTTGGATTTCCGCTCGTATAATTCGAGTCGAGAAAGAAAAAGAATTCAAAAAGGAAAAAATATTCACGAACATATATACGAATGAATAAAAATAAAAGAAGGCGATAGAAAAAAAATATGACAAAAGGTTTTTCCATTTGTGAGTTCAATGAATTCGAGCGTACGTTGCGTATTTTATCTTAAAAGTAACATGAACAAGATTGCAGAAAAATATTTGTTGCATCGTATATTATCTTTCGTACGTTGTATTGTATTTGAAGTGGCGTCTAATATGTTCTGAGATAAGGCAACGTTTTCGGTTTATCTTAATTTGCGGTCATGTAATAGGCTTTAATCTCTTATTGTATTTATTGTTGGACAGTTTCTTTTCATACATGCGTGTGGGAATATTTCGTGTATTTTTCTCACGCTTGTTGGAAAGTGTATAGGGTTTTTATTATATGATTTGTAGGGTTTTTACTTGCTCGATTTTCGTAATTTTTTCTTTGTCATAATATTCGAGAAACCTTCGATTTATCTTAAGCATGTATTTTCTAGTAAGTGGTATTATTAGGTATTCTTTTTCACAATAATTGAAGGCCAATTTTTCAGCAAATATTTTCGTGTTACGACTTATATTTTGAACATTGAATAACTTGCATTTTGGTAGTCATAAATTACGTCGGTAGTCATAAATTACGTCGGTAGTCATAAATTACGTCGGTAGTCATAAATTACGTCGGTAGTCATAAATTACGTCGGTAGTCATAAATTACGTCGGTAGTCATAAATTACGTCGGTAGTCATAAATTACGTCGGTAGTCATAAATTACGTCAGTAGTCATAAATTACGTCAATAGTCATAAATTACGTCGGTAGTCATAAATTATGTCGGTAGTCATAAATTATGTCGGTAGTCATAAATTACGTCAGTAGTATAATTTACG
>WOFM01000928.1:0-10077 GCA_011428145.1 Ericerus pela
TGTATCTTTTATTTAATGTTCGGAGCACTTTATTTATGACCTGTCTATCGACGTAATGAGCCAAGTCCATAAGGAATGAGAAGGAGAGAATTGTTTCCACACTACACTAGTTTACATAATTGAATTTTTTTTTTTTTGTATTTTCTTGCTAACTTGAAGAAGATAGACGAAAAAAAAAGAAAGAGAAGTCAGATGTCTTGCCAAAAGAATCACATATCCTTCACTACTTTACATCTTGCAGAAATTTGAAATAGTTTGTACGTATGTCATGTTTCCCACAAAGTTGGAGAACCAAATACGGTATCCCAAAATGGATTTAAATGCAACCAAGCGAATGAAATATTTTGATAAGTGACGATTTCTTCGCAATGAAAATCAGCAACACTTGCCAACTATACCTACGTGTATACCTACGTATAGGTTGCACAAGGAAAATAATTTGCTTCGCATCAGCATCTTTTTTTCTTTTTCTTTTTTTTTTTTTTTTTGGTTACTCTCACAAATATCGGTGATCTTATGAAAGAAAGAAAAAAAAAAAGTAAACAAAAATCGTCTAAAAATCGTGCTGAGATTTTTCTTAAGGTAGCATGTAACTTTTTTGTATCTTCTTTTCCAGTTGATTGCCAACTTATAAAAACTTTTTGATAAGTTTCCAAAACGAAGAAAACAGAGAAGGAATAGAAGAAGAAAAACCGTAGAAAATTTTCGTTTGTCACGCACGTTATTTTTTTCTCTTTTCTTTTTCTTTTCTTTTCTTTTCTTTTTTTTTTTTTTCCACTGCCTCATCTGGTTATCAATATCTAAACTCGTAGCCGCAGTTTATCGCCATGACTTGCTGGTGACTATTTATACGCCTATTCGTATTTCGATCGCGTAGAAAACATCGAAAACTTCGTAAGCATCCATAAAAGGCAAATGCGTTGGTTTTTTTTTTTTTTTTCATCTACCCTTTCCGGCTACTCTTCATGGTTTTTCTTCTTTTATTTCGACAGCAATGGCTTTTCACGAACTTTCATCGTAAAATGAGCCGTGCCAACGATACGAACAGGGTATCATAAATTTTATACTGTATTATTTGTACAGACATTAATAATTATATTTATTTAGGATTTGATCCCGTCGCGATTGTAAGACAGACTAATTGAGGAGTATTACTACTTATAGGCTAAATCTACATTTC
This sequence comes from Ericerus pela, assembly GCA_011428145.1. Classification (NCBI taxonomy): domain Eukaryota; kingdom Metazoa; phylum Arthropoda; class Insecta; order Hemiptera; family Coccidae; genus Ericerus; species Ericerus pela. The sequence goes on from WOFM01000928.1 coordinate 1,181, forward strand.
TTGTTGAGGCATCCGACTGCAGAAAATTACGATTAAATTAAGATAAAAGTATCGAAATTCTTGCGTTACCTAATTGAGATAAATTCTGTTCGATGCCGATTCATTCACAGACGAACGTAACTCGTGTTTTCTATGATTGTTGTTGGTTACAGTAAAAATTCTTTATCAAACTCTTTTTGATGTCCAATTTTATCAAAGTACAATAAAAATCTTAGTTTCATTAAACAAAAACCCAAAATCTATCGGCATTTTAAAACAAGTTGAAGTCGGTCTGACGTCACTGAAAATAAAGCGTAAGAAACATTACAATTGTTAAATAAATTCAGATGGTAGACAAGAAAATTCAATAATTTTTGGTACGAAGATATTATGGGGCCAGTCAAAAGTGCAAATGACACACACACAAAAGAAGCTAACAAAAGCGTGAAAAAAAATTAAAAAGTTTGTCACCAAAATTTGTTCTTGTAGGTACTGAGAAGTCCGAGATCTGGACCTTAAAATAAAAATTATTTTCGACAAAAATAAGACAAAATAATGACGTCACAAGTTCAGACAAATTTTCGAGAGACAAAATTCGAATTCGGACATTATATTATCCAAATTTGAACTCGTATTCAGATGAAGACGTGAAGACAGAAATAAAATCTAATTCTCTTTCAGGCGATTATAATATATTTTATTTCAGTAACGACTCTTCCAAATTCAGACAATTTTAGACAATAATTTGGTTCGATCCGACAGACTGGCGCCATGAGACATATATTAAATGAAGACGAATTGAATGAAAGTAAAAACCCATCGACGGATATGAATGCAGCCAACCTTTTTTATCTCCGTTCTTTCCACGCTTTGCTTGCGGTTTGCAGTCATTTAATATATTTTATTATATTTTGTTTTATCAGTCATCCACGTGCATTTTTAGCCTATTGTATTTCAACGTATATATTTCTGCTTTCTGTAATCTTATTGGCTGTAGACATTTTATATTTCCTTTTGCTTTTTATGTTATCGACATCGTATGTTTGAAGGCAATTAGCAGACAATAAGTGGGGAAATTTCCTTAACAAGAAGAACTGATTTGTAAAGACAAATTGTAATTTTTAAATCACTCACTTTTTTGCACTGGCAACACCCGGTACTGGGTTTGTCTTTGCAAATGAGTCCTTCTTGTGTAGGCGGACAGTAGCAGGTCCAAGTCACAAGTCGTACGTTTAAGTCCTCACATCAGGCAATTTAATGTGTATACCATCTTCGAGATGCAGAATATGATTCAATCTGATCTACCTTGAAGACAACTAGGATGGTAGTTGGTATTCCAGATAGGTTCAGTTGAAGACAAAGGCAAATTAGGGATGTTCTTTTGTCATGAAGGATCAGTAGTGACGACACATAAGTCATTCCTAGTTTTGCCAGTTGCACATCGCACTTCAAGGCGATCTTTTGAAAACACCTGCGAGGTGAAGTATCAGTCGACAATACAATCAGATGGAGTTCCTGGCATCTGTTAGGAGGGAAATTTGGTGTGTTGAAGACAACTTTAAGACAAGCTTGGTTCAAGATGACTGCCTTGCTCTGTCATTTAAAGGCCGCATCGAGCCTTCTTTTTTCGCATAGTGGATTTGACTCCATCTATGTTAGTAATTTTTTTCACCTCACTCTCACTTTCAACCAAAAGCTCCGAGACCTAAAGTTTCATATTAGGAGTCTTTTAAACAACAAAACCATCACTCATGAAGACACACAATTAGGTGAAGACACAACAACTTTCTGATGGTTTCCCCTACTTGTTGTCTGCCATAACTTTTTTTTTTAACTTTTTATTTTTATGCTACAAACTTTGCTTTGTTCTGCTTTGTTGACACTATAATTCTTTTGTAATTATAGTCTTTGACAAAATAATTCTGCTGTTTGTTTTTGTAGGTTTCGAACCTTGTATGGATCAAAACTTTGTTAGGCTCTTCTATCCGCACAACTTAGCTTATTGCTGATTCATCATATTAATTTGCTGAGGTATGAAGACAAATGTAAGCTGCGTTTTGCCGTGTCCGAAGAAGTTTAATTCAAGTCAAGAAGATTTCAGCTGTAGGACATAGTCAAAGTCAAAAAATAAAATGTCTTGAAAACACAATTCAAGACCCCTCGATTCAGTGTTTCGGCTGCATGATGCCCTAACTTTAGGACATTGTGACGTCATTAGCATTTAAACACCACTATACATTAAAGGTTGACTTTATGACACGTGACAGGAATCGATTTCGTATGCCTCATAAAATATAGCGACTGTGGCAGGAATCGATTTCGGATGCCTCAGTACGTACTTATCAGTTGTTGGGCGAGAAATATTTGTATTTTACTAATATGTATATAGGCTACAATGTGAAACCGATGGTTCGGATGAAACCAAACCATTTCAGTCTCACGGTGTTTGATAAGGTATTTGTGAGAAAGATGAGTAGTTACTCAATATTTTAAGAAAATAAAAATTAGCACGTTTCAAACTTCATAAGAACAAAAGGAGGACATTGAAAATGAATAAAAAAAAAGTGTTGTTCATTTTTTTTCTTTCATTTTTGTATTTGCTCCATAAAAAACCAAACATTACCACCTCCACTTTATTTTTCATATCCATTTTCTCCTTCCACTTTTTTTGCTGTCGTTATCGACCCTTTTTCTTACTCTTCACGCATAAAACATTGGTAAAAATTGGGTGGCAGACACTTTTTCACAAATTGACTCAAGAAACATGCTGAAAAATAACCCCTTACCTAAAAAACGACAGAATTTCAACAGTAGAATCAAAATTTTCTAAATAATAAACACACACTCCTCTAAGAATGGTTCAAATCAAAAAGGAATAATTTTTTCTTTTCAAGTCAAATTTAGAGAAACAGGCTTTGTCACGATATCGAGCTAAGTTTGAAATTAGCTCTGTTTGATAGGATTACACTAACTTACACCAACCCACATGGATACTCCACAAATATTTAAGTAAAACTTGACGCAAAGTCATATAACATAACTAAATTTGTGGAATCGCCCTACTGGTGTAGTCGGTGTAAGTTGGTGTAGTCCTATCAAACAGGGCTATTGTTATCTGTAAATTTTCGTACATTTTGATTGGGCCATCTTAGAATGGGTAGACAATTTTATATTCTGCAAAATTTGGAAAATAAAAAAGAAAACAGTTAGTGATAGTTGACGTTATTTTGTAAAAAATTTTTCCAGTATGATTGTGATACACAACTCATAATGCGTTGTCCTAATTGGTAAAGTGCGTAACTCAAAAAATTTTGAAAATTGATTAGCTATTCCAGTTGATTTTTTTGAAATGCATCGATTTGTGTTAGGAATATTTCTGAGAAATTAACATTTTTGTGTTATTCCAAAAGTAGTAAAATGCGTATATCCATTCAGTTCATTTTCAAAGGAAATGTGTACATCTCTCAAATTTAAAAAGGCAAAGTGCATATCTCCCAGGAATCTCTTTAGTTGAAAAAACGAAAAATGCATAGCTATTTCATAGTCAATAATCTAAGAAAAATGTGTACATCTAAACAATTGATTACTATTGGTTAATACAAGGTTCGAGGAACAGTGCGTATCTCCATTTATTTTTTATTTTACCTGGAATAATTATTTATTCATGAGCAGAATTACAAAAATTTTATTGACAAAAATTATTTTTTCATGCAATGTTTTTATAAACCTAAGTTTACAGAAAAATATTAAATTTTGGTACTGAAAGATAGTTTTTTCTTCCTATAAAATTAGCTTAAATGGAGCTACGCACTTCACTAATATTAGGCCAATGATGGGGAATAAGAGTATGGGTGTAATGTAGAAGTTGGTAGGTGTGTATGCCCAAGAAAAGTTGCTCATTAATATTTTGTGGTGTTAACAACTATAAACACTTTTATGAGAATTAAAAATCTTTGCACTTTTGGTTTATTTTATTGTCACAAAATTTGCTCTTTTGGTCAGTCCTTTTTGACGCTGTTTGCACTTTCGGATGACAGCCAAAGATATTGTCGAGGAATGAGGAATCAATTATGTTTTATTCTAAAAATTTTTTAAATAATTTCTTACTAGTTTGCAAAATGTGTGATTTTAGAATAGTTGCAAAGTTTTCAGTATGAGCTGTAGGCAACTGCTGTAACTAAATCTGTAGAGGGTATATTATTGCCAACGTACTAACAAGTTGAATATGGTATTTTTTGTAATATATATATTCCAAAAGATGGTTAATATTGTTAATAAGTATTCGTGCAATTTTTTTAAGTTTGTGATCATTGATATAGAAAAATCCAACTTCCCTTATCAATAAAATTGAATAATACCCACATATAATAATTAATATCAATCGTAGGTACGTACCTACAGAAAAAAAAAAAAAGAAGCTGGTTGAGAAAAAACTCATTTTCACATTAGTGAAGAAATTAACTTTTTTTCACTATTTAAAATATATTATTTGGAAATTTCTCACTATTTGCTAACAAAAATCAATTCAATAATAACCTCTTTTTTTGGAGTATGATTAGTGTGAGTTTTATAATAGTATTTACCTATATTACGGTACGAGAGATTATATCGAGCGATTTCAAATGAGCTTCAAATTTTATTATAAGCCGTTGACAAGTAGGACTACTGTAATCGCAGGAGTTATTATCACTCATCTTATGTTTGCGTATACTGAGTACTTATATTTTGAATTTCTTGAAATCATCAATCTCTCATTATTAAAAAATTCATTTGGAGTTTCAAGCAACTCAATAGATGCAGAAAGACGAACTCTTTCGGATGGTATATTTTAAATTTCAATTCAAGTAAAATTTATGAAGTTGCAGGAGGAGAGGTAAAAAGTGTACCATTGTGGATAACTGTACGCTCCCTCACTTACCTACTTTGTGTTGCAAACACGTTGGAATAAATACGTACTTTTTATATTGTGATTTAAAATGGAACTCGATGGAATGGTTGATCATGGAGATAGAAAGGTGATAATCATAGGTAACTTAATTTAATTTTGGCTGAAATTTATTAAATAGAGATGATAATTAAATTTTTCTGATTCTTAATTCGAAGACAAATGACGTCTGTTCGAATATGAAAGAAAATTATTGCGGTCATTGTACTCCAAAATATATCTTATTAATGTCAGCTCTGAATTCGCATAGAATCAAATACATTTTTGTATATGATCACCCATTGGCTCTTTCAACAAATTTCCGCTAAATATCAGCCTCTTTGATCTTAAATCCCAATAGAATGGGCATAATTATGTTACATACTATGTATTTCAACTTTATTACCAACATATTTTCTCGGACTTAGATGCGTTGTATATGAAAATAATGCATAAGTTGGATTTTTTTATATAAATTAGGAGTTTGATCTTTTTTTACATAACTATGTTTGTAATAAAATCAATTTTGACGGAGAAATTATATGAAAAACTCGGTAGTGATAAGCATATTTTCCATTAGGCAAAGTGAAGACTGAGATTATTAGTTGCTCATTTTAAAGTTACATTCCAAAAAAACCGATAAAAAAATTAACGAATAAAAAAAGAAAAAAGAAATTTTTAATTTTAAATTAATAAAAAACAAAAAAAAAAAATATAAAACACTTATTTATGAAGAAAAACATGACATGTAAATTCAAAAAATAAATTACCCTCATTTATACAGAGGACCTGAAACAGCCTACTCGTAGTAAAATTTTTACGTTCATTACTGCAATCCTAAGTACTTAATTGCTATTTTCTTTTTCAAACCAACTAGTATTTTTTTATTGTCGTTCGTTAAGACCTTATTAAGTAGGTAGGTAGGTAGTAGGTACCTACTTCTTCCCATAAAATCTTATTTTTGCGACCTTTTTCAAGCTCTCATTTCCACAGAACTATTTGAGAATAATTTTTAATCATAAAACAAGTGGCGTCATGTTATTCGAAATTATCTTCCAGAAAATAATTTGTAACGCTAATTCAAACCATAATTCTATGACTTTCCCCATGCGTGACGTAAATTGCGACTCTGAAAAGGGATCAGTTATAAAAACTGATTAATTATTCCAGCATACACGCAATACACATCAATTCGTACGAAATTTTTGTATGAAATAATTTTCATTTTAATTTATACAGTGCCATAACAGCGAGAAGTGAGTCAAACAAATTACGATCGATACTTAAATTAAGTTTTCTCCAAAAGCACATTATGTCGATCAGATAAATAAGAATGCAACGTATACAATTTACACATACGAGATACATACCCACTATAACTGGGAAATTGTTTCAATTTTTTTTACGAGCTGCAAAAAGTACAATGACGAAACAATGTACAAGTTTTTCCTATCACGAAGAAAGAATGATGATTTTATAATTTAGTGCTTCAGAGTCAGATCATAAAGAACTGTGAATGTTTGACACAATTTTTTCAGGTTTACATTACAGTAGGTAACAAACGATTTTTTAACATCACTTTCACGACTCGTAACCGGACTAAAAGTAGTCTCATCAACAAATTTGTAGAATTTTTTCTCAGTTTCAAGTAAAAAAAATTGTACGAACAAATGGCACATTTCAAATTTTCAAAGGCAGTGAAAAACGTCATGTCTCGTTCAGAGCCTATATTTAAAGGAAGATATTTTACTCTCATCAAAGTAGTAAAAATTTCCCCTACTTTTTCGGATTGAAATAGTCACCGAGGAGCATTACAACTTTTCTACAGACATGAAAGTTCTATTTTTAGAAGAATTTCAAAACATGGTCATGTGTTTGCCAATAAAAATAGATATACATCACCTGATTTCGATTCCAATAAAGTAGATAGGAAACTATCCATTCAGAAAAAGAACTCCTCGATGTAGGTACACGTCTCGTATTGGTATAACGTCAAAGGTAGAATTCCTCGTTTTTATTTTTTTAGGCAATAAACTGAAAAAGGTGAAAGCACTACTTGGTAAAAAAGAACGTAACGGTTCTGTCGACAGCTTAAAAAATCTTTTCACGCACAACCGTTTTTATTGGTAAAGCAACTTTGAAGAGAGGAAAAGAGAGGAAATGGTACGTTTGTTCTGTATGGTACAACTTCACCAGAATGGACCTAAAGAAAAGAAAATCTTAAAAAAAAAAAAAAAAAAGGAAATCTTCGTAAAATAAAAATGGTAATTGACGATATAAAACCATTTTTTCGTCATTGTAAGTTTTCCAACGTATTTCGGATCGTTGCTACGAATGGTTTTCTTGTTTTCATCGTTAAGCTAAATGTATATGAAGAATGGCTTTTTGAATCACCCCTCTTCCTTTACCCTACTTCCAACAAAAAACATTGGAAAGAGCAGAGACTGAGAAAAATAAACCCCTGTTTCATTTACTCGAAATTCCTTAACTTACATCCGTTTGTCTTCATTCAAACAAGAAATTCGAGAAAGGTCAGGAAATTTTCGTAATTTACCGATAATGACTTCGCATTGAGAAGCTAGCGAACAATTTGCTTGATCTTGGCGAAACGCGAAATGGAATGTTTTTCGATCTTATATTCGGACAGTCAGCTTCGATGAGCTGTGCCTTAGTTATTAAATTTCCTCAAGAAACAATTTCGTATGTAATTTGCAGATAAACGCAGAATTTTAGGGAAATAGAAAGGAAACAAAACTTCAGCAAGGTACTCTTCGTGTGAAGGATTGTGGGGGGTCATCTCACGCCCTGGCTTGATCTCATTTGGCAAAAACGTATAACTGATGACGTATTTATTTGATAATTTATTAAATTTTTTGAAGTTGGGAATTATTTTGGAGAAAAATTGCCTAAATTCGGAATTTAAACCTCCCATTTAAACCCCCTCTGTTCAAACAACTTCGAAAAGCCAATGACTTTGGTGAAACTATACTCCACCAGAAAAAGTAGGTTTTCGCAGATAGGAATTTATTGAGATAATTAAATTATAATTAGGTACTGATTATTCAAAATTCTTTCAAACTTAGCTTCTGCTCCGACCTTAAAGGTTAGATGAACCAACAAAAAAAACGTAAAATAATGAAAAATTTAGCGGTTTCTTATCGTTTAATCAAGAACCGAGAAATCTCTAACAGGTACTTCGAAAGAAACTGGGGAGTTGGTAAAGTATGCAGACTGACTACAACTAAATTAAGAGTTCAAGTTCGAATCTGCTATAAGTGGGTGGGTGGGGCGGCGAAATTCGACTTTTGGAAGTAATCATGATTTTTTAGGTTAAAACAAGAGTTTTTCTCAATAAACACTGAAATATAGAATTTTTCGACTATTATTTCAAGGCGAGTAAGAGAGAAAAAATCGTCCTAAATAACTAGGTATAACTTGAGAACAAATTGAACCATTGAAACCAAAATTAATAGATCTCATCCTAGTGTTAGAGGTAATGTTCGTAGCAAATTTCGCAACTATTTGACAAGAATTACTACCTTTACTGAGTTAACATTAAAAATTATCCCCTCTAACAGCCCCTTACTCATTTTAAAGCCATTAAACTGCATAAAATGCAAAATAACAGCTCTTACCGGGTATACTGTGAACCTAATTCACACCAAAATCAATACGGCTTATCTTTGTTTCACTAAAAATATTTGCACAAAATTTTGTGTCTATTGAACAAAAATTATCACATGTACCGTGTTAACAAGCTTTGTACGTAATTATATACATACATACTGTTGGACTCTGGGGGCTTGGAGTCCGTTGAAGTATGAGGTAGACGAACAATTAATTTAACAGGAGAATAAATAAAACAGAAAAACACAAGTACCGCACTAATAAATGAATTTAATGAAGAGAGAGATATTCACATGAATGGACACAACTCACAAACTGAACAGATAGACGACGCAACTAAATAGGAACTGGAGAATGACGATACAAT
>WOFM01000929.1:0-36821 GCA_011428145.1 Ericerus pela
ATTAATGGCAGAGATGAAGTAATAATATGATTGTATAACATGGATAACAAAAAAAAAAGAAAAAAAAAAAAAAAAAAAAAGATAAACGAAAATAAATGTTCATAAGAGATCACAGATTTGTAAAAAATTATGGTTAAATTACACAGATTAGCCTATGCTATTAATCAACAACATTGATTTCAACGGGTGGAATCAATTTCCACGTGAACTTATCCAAAGAGCAGCACTGAACGTTGAGCTTGTAATGGCCCGTATTAAAAAATACGATATTACACTCGTGATAAGCGCTACCATGTTCCAGCACCTTTTCCAAATTAACTTCTGTAGCCCCTATAGTGGACAAACAGCCATCCAGCTGCTGGTTGATAACACCATTTTGGTAATCTTGAAATAAATACAATTGTAACATGATATCAATCAACGGCCACGATAACGAATTTTCAACTCGTATTCCTAAATGCAGTGTTTCCCCGACAGAATAAGTAGCCACATCATTATTGTTAACGATCACCGAATTTAATGATATTTCTGCAATCAATAGAATAATTCACTGGTATACGTTAATTTAAAAAAACTTAGACAATGATTTGATACTATTCGACTACGAACCCCAGTTAATAGGTGATGTCCGAACAACATCAAGCATATTGAACGTTAAGGTAAGCCCAGTAACTGAAGCATGCCCCTGACGATTCACTTGTCCAATTTTCCATAATAAATCCACTTGAGATGCAATATGTTCGCTACAAAGTTTGTTCATCTCGGCATCATTTCTAATGGGATCATCCTGCTGAAAAAGCTGCAAAGAAAATCTCTTCTATGAGCGCGTACTACACGAACTAATGACAAATTACCTACATGCACAAACCTATTAGATTACCTGCTCAAACCTCGATACCGGGCATCTATCAATTGGGATAGGAATACGACACGTTTCACCTTCTTCGATTTGTATTAATTTACTTTTCGTATAATGCAATTCAACTTCATAGTTCGTCAAATTCATAACGTCCAAAACTAGGTAAAACTGTGAGCACCTGAAGTCACACACAATTTTTTAGATGAAAATTTTTCGCTAAGATAAGATCTTCAATTCACTCATTTTCATTTCTATACTATTTCGCTTAGCCAAATTGAAGGAATTAAACGGCGTAACATTTGGAGTAATGATTCATCTTGCCTTAGTTTAAAAATATGATACAGTCAAAGACACTATCAATGTTTCCGAAAAACATCTTTAATTTATCCATATCAATATGCAATAAATAAATACCTAAAACCTCAACAGGACGTCCCTTCAACCACTGACAATGGCCCCAAATTTCCGAGTCAAAAATTATGACATTAGCCCCTTCAGCTACCCTTGAGATAATGCCCATCACCCTATATTTCACCATATTCAAATCAATATACAATAAATCTATTTATTTATGTAGGTTACTAGGTACCTATCTATTAATTTAATTAATTAATCCATTTATTCAGAGGGCAGCCTACTTTAAAAATTTGGCAGAAAAAATGGTTGATGACGTCATCATTTTGGCAGTTGTACTTTTCTTATGCGGTGTACCTCTCTTTGAAAGACGCTTTCTGTCAAAAAACGCGTATTACTGTATTTGCTAATTAAGGTCAACTTCGTCGATATTCGTACTTACGTTTCAGCCGGTATTACATCCCAATTAGTAATCACAACTGAATTCCATATTTCGACAAATAAAACAATCGAGCAGGTACGGCAATAACCAGCCTTAAGTCCAGGTCCACCGGAGTAGCGCACTTTTATGTGACATTCAACCATCTAAAAGAATTTCAACAATATAATGGAGTGGGTCGATAGTTAAGAAGGACGCATTTTTTAAAAAGCCTACCTTCGACCCGGATTCTGGAAGTTTAAAATGAGAAGAATACGAATTCAAACTACTTCCCGGCGACCTTCGATGAATGAAAAACAAATAGAAAAAAAAAAAATATTCATTATGAATCATAAATAGGCGACTTCCAAAGCGGCTACTTTTTGAGGAAGGGTGAATTTTCAAAAGTTATTTTTATGTTCTGATACGAATACCTTTTCTTTAGGCAAACTCCCCTTCAATGTAGTGTACGTACACCCTCTCAAGCTTTAGTATTCTGAGTAGCCGTTTCACATTTTACATATTCAGCTTCATGTTGGTGTTTTCAGAAACTACAAGACATTGAAATTTCTGAAATGAACATCCTTGTCTCGTTGAGAAATAATTTCGAGACAAGTCCAGCCCACTTAAAAAAAATTTATAGAAAAACCAAGAGAAAGGAGAACACTGGCTGGAAAGAGGGGGAGGAAGGATTCCCTTGGGCCCAGTTAGTTATTTTAAAATGCTTACGCTAAAAAAAATTGATATATCGATTATTTTCTAAAATCCAATTCTTATGATTCCTGGGCCCGGATTTTTTCTCTTCGGCCATGGAGGAGTGTAACAAGAAATGTATGGAGACATTATCACAAAAATTATTGAATTGAAGATAACTCTGAGATCTCACCTAAATGAAAACGTTGAATTTGAAAGTACGGTACTGCGTTCGCCAGATGTCGGTTTTGGACTTGGAAGAGACGGAAATGAACTAGGTCCCGACAAGAGACTGCTTTTTAAACTTCCCGTATCTGTAATTTAAAAAATATTAAATTTCTTTACGCGTTCACAACGAAAAACGTAGTATTGGTAAAATAAGTAATATTGTTACCCAGAAGGGTCGAACATTGCATGAGGAAATTAGAACTACCGAATAACTTCAAAGGTAGGCATGCCGTCGTTCCCGGAGCAATCGGTAATTTGTCCAAAATTATCTGTTGATCCCACCGAACTATTTGCTTTTGCGAACTTGATTCAGGTAATAAATCAATGGTCAGCTCAAGAAATTCGATGGATAGCGAACCAGTATTTTTGAACTGAATACTGCATTCGGAACTACCGTCAAAATTGATTTTATGAAATGAATGGTTTACAACGGCACATGCAAGAGAAAACTGATTCAGAAGCACTACCTTTCGCCAGCATACAAAACAAAAGTCGTGTTTGAATTCTGTTCGGCACCATCAAAGTTCATACAGGTAGATAACTAAAACAGGGACAACCAAAAAATTATTACTCGCAAAGTAAAAAGAAATACCTATGTGAAAAATTTGAAATTTCGTCAATATTACTTGTAGTGTTGGTAAAGCAGGAACGACTTCTAAAGTGAAGCAAGTCTGCGGAATATTTGGTATATAACGTAATCTACAATTTGATTTAACACCTAATGTATGAGTGGAATAGCCTAGAGTAAAAAAAAAAAAAAGCAACAAAATCAAAATAATCTACAAAAACTGCACAGATCTGTTCTAAGGTACAAATATATGCACATGATCGGGTACCTTTTATTTCTAATTCACCAACTTCTTTAGGTATTCCAGTCAGAATAACACTTTGATTAGAAATACCGCCAGGTAAAACGACACTAACAGGTATACTTTCAAATACAATGCCAGATGTTAATAATAACTGCGGAAAAAAAGGAAAAACATTATTAAATTGTAATGAAAAATAACGAATTAAAATTTAAATAGAAAATCTCTCACAATATTCGATACATCCAAGTCGATGGGAAGTGGATTACAAATTTCTAGAATTACTTCACAAACTTCTTCCGCCACCCACAGGTACTCTGCGCAGAGAAAACGGGGGAGTTGATAATTTCTGTACTTGGTATAAGAAGATATTGGTTAGAAAAATTCGCACCTAATTTATTATCATTTTTTTCTTTTTTCCGATCTATTATACCTAACGGCAAAGGTGTAAATAAAAACGGCCCATAGTCTTCTTTAGTAGTTTGCAGAACGTATGGTCTAAGATGAACTTTGAGATTTTGTACGACAAAATTCCTGCAAATCAAATTCAAAATAATTTTTTTGACAGCACATCTATTCATTATTATTAGGACAATTTAAAGGCTAATAATTTTATTTTCTTTCAATCAGCGCAAATTTCATGGAATTAAACTTACAAGGGTTGAGGGATATTTAACAAATTTGCTGGCGGTATAACAAAACCATTATCTAAAACCAAGGGTACTGGAGAACCTTCACATAACTCTGCTAATTTTTTCAACTGAATAGCGGAATCTAACCGTTCGTTAGCAGTCATATGGTACCACATAGTTTGTAATAAAAACGTCATATGTCGAGTGGCTAGACCATTGTTACTCAATCGTGTAGCAGCAATGACCAAATCTTGCAAGACCTGTCGTTGTAATCGAGGCCATCCGTTGTAATCATCTGTAGAACAATGTACCGAATATCACAAACAGAAATTAGAAATTGAAGAAAGAGCTAAAAAGTAATAACAAATTACTAACCAACAGAGTATTCGTTCGGATCCAAACTCAGATTATAACCCGGTAACGACTGCAACATGAGCTGATAACACTGTTCCCAATTGGTTTGCGGATTTCGGGCAGAAACATATCGTGTCGCAGTCAATCGCCTATAAAATGATGCTTTTCTATGGAATCCAATGTTTGTGTATAAGGTGGATAAACTCATTAATCTCTGAATCTGTTTGAAAGGACATTCACTTTTTTTTGCATTATAAATGTTATAATAATTTCACTTCAAGTAAAAAAACTTCATACACTAGTAGTTTCTTGAGTATCTATCAAAATAAAGAAACAAATCTACCTTTTCGTCTTCGTTCAAGGTTAAATTGATGAACAACACATTTTGTAACAGATTATGGGCTTGTAAAGGTGAACTGTATTTGACTGCAATACGAGCACCTTTAAAACACGCTTCTGTTTCAATAACACCAGCATACTGATACTAAAACAAACATACACTCCTTGAAAAAAAACATTTGCTATGCGTAATGCTAATGTCGATATACTTTTTGTTAGAAAATTATTTCGGCATTGAAAATGAAGCGTTAGAGCAGACGTGTTTTGAAAATTTCTATTGTTAAAAATCTTCCAATCTACAGTATTTTTGCATAATAGTATGCTAATTATTTTTTATTGAGATTTTTTCACGTTTCCAATTTTTAAATGTTTGACATTGAAAATCAGTGAAACAAATATATAAATGTATATACTCAGATAAAAATTTCAGTTGAAATTTAGTGATTCAACGTATTTAGAAAAATACGAATTATTCTTCCAAATAATGTCCGGACCAGTTCAATTATTTATTATACTTCAGATTTTCACTACACAGGTAATACTTAATATTAATTTTGGTATAACGAGAAAAAAAAAATATATGATTCTCTCTTCACAGATTATGACCGAAGCGATTCCATTAAGGATCAAGATTTACTATTATGAGCCATCGTTCAACAATACTATTACAGAAACTCTAAACATGAAGGACGAGGTATTGGCAGAAATAACTCCGCCAAATAATGAAAGAAATGATAATTTTGAAATGAGGATGGAAAATACTGATGATGGAGGGTTCGAATGGGACTGCGCTGTTCCAGTCAAACCGGATATCATCACCAATCAAGAGTCTCAAACGAGGAAGGTTAGAGATTTACTAGCTACCTCTGATGGGGATATTTCACAACAATCGATTGTTCAAACAACTCTGGGGAGCATAAATGGTGTTGCTTTAAATTTAATGCACTATGGATTTAAAGTTATAAACAGTATTATTCCTTCAAACAATAAACCGACTTCCTAATGAATTTTAATTTTTAATTTTTAATTTTATTTGATTAGATCAATAATTAACCTCTAAGTAGCCACAAAATGGAAAATAAAGGTAGATGAATTCATTTCACAAACTTAGTTGTACTAATATAAGGACTAAATCTTCAGCCTTTAAAATCCCATCTATATGATGAAATTGGCCCGAAAATACGCAAATTTTCAGAACTTATGTGACCAAAAACTTCAATTTCCGGAATCATCAGAGGTTGTCCTGGTTTCCTTTTGAATATTATGTTTCTCTCATGAGTATGTAACACTATACATGGAACAAATGAAGTATTACCAAACCTCATTAAAAAAATCTAAAAAAATCTAAAAATAACTTGAAAATCCATTTTTGCTTTTATGTAATCCATCCAGATTGGACAAAATCTATTTCTAAACATTGTTCCATACCATTATAGACTGTAATCACAGTAGAACATATGTACAGATTAGATTTAGGATAAAGGTTTTTGTAGTCCCGAAAGTGCAACTGGATCAAAGTTTCGTATTGTAATAAAAAAAAAAAAAAATAGTTAAGCAAATTTGTTCCATATTAGTGTATATAGTCTAAAGTCCAAAAACAGTAAAACTATGCAAAACTTCATTATTAGTATTATCCAAACTGGAAATTATAATCGTCTTTTACCATAAATCAAAATAAAACTTCAACTTTGCTTACTGAATGGAGATGATACAGTTTGAGAGATACTTATTACATTTATTGAAATTTATTCCATATAATTAGACAAATTTATATAATGAGAGAATTATCACCTTGCAAAAACTTCTCAATTTAGTGAAATGAATCCGGAAATAACAAACTTGAAAGAAAAAAGGAACATTAACTTTGTTCCACACCATCATATATAGGACCTGTTAAATGAAGAGAAAGTAATATTTTTTGGATTCAGGAAATTTTGACTTTGGAAATGCCCTGTTTGAAAATCCATATTACCATGGGGGAACTGAACAAGGACTATGGATTTGTTCCATATCAGTGAATAGCGTATACAGTTTGGAAACTGTAAAATAATGTGAGACTTCATTATAACTATTTATCAAACCAAAAATAATTTTGAAACATATACATTCTTGAATGCAGTTTCATAAACATGCTTATATGGGCATAATTACAGAATTTTTCCGGATACACGATTGGAAACTACCCAATTAGGTTATCATCAAGTATTATAAAACAAGAAAAGCACGAATGTAGTGTGAAATAAAATCTAGAAAAACTATAGTCTATTATTAAAAATCAATGCCAAATTTCACACCTGAATTCTAGAGGAAAATACCAATGTTGTGGTAATTCTCATTACATTCCAGTAATTTGTTCCACATAATTAATCAGGTAAGTATAATGAGAAAATTAGGATCTTCCATAATCTTCTAAATCAGGAGAATATCCAGAAATTACAAAAAATGAAACATTTCTCAAATCCATTTCTATGAAAGTTCTTACTAAGTTTTTCATTCCAGGCTCAGGAACATCTGTACCCTCAATCCAATCTGTACGTATGTTCTTCTATGATTACTGTCTATGATGGTATGGAACAAAGTTTAGAAATGGATTTTGTCCAATCTGGACAGATTATGTAAAAGCAAAAATGGATTTTCAAGTTATTTTTAGATTTTCTTACTTTTTTTAACAAAGTTGGGTAATACTTCATTTGTTTCAAGTACGGTGTTATATATCGGTGAGATAAACATAATATTCGAAGGGAAACCCTGAACAACTTTTGATGATTCCGGAAATGCAGGTTTTTAATCACATCAAATTTTGAAAATTAGCGTAATTCCAGGCCCATTTCATCAAACAGATGAGATTTTAAAAACTGAACATTTAGTCCTTAGATTAGTACAACTAAGTATGTGAAACGAATTCATCTACCTTTACTTTCCATTTTGTGGCTACTTAGAGGTTAATATTATAATGCCCGTTAAAATGAAACAAGACTCGCGTCATTTTGCAAAAAAAGAAAGTTATGGAGATCAATTTCCACTACTATTTGTGTACAAGGGCGTGATTTTGATACGAGTGTGATTCTTGCAGAATGAGCCAAAGGCAAGTGATGAACATCACACCAGCAACAATCATCTACTTCGCATGAGGGTCACATACTAATTTTTGCAACACCTTCTCTAAAAATAAAATTCACCAAGAAACAATTTTATTGAAAATGTATTTAAACAATACCGAAACGGCAAATTTTCTTTCAATTTACGTTTTTTGTTCGTTTATTTTCAAATAGCTAAGGATGAAAAAAAACTTTGATGGGATACAGATTTAAATAAATTTTTTATTCTTTTCAACAGTATCAACCCTAATTTTCTAGCTTCAACAGCGACTGAGGAATTATTGATTGAAAGAGGAGAGGTTACTAGATTCCAAAAACCGGCCTTTTTTCGACGTTGGGGTAAAACCTCCTAGCCCGACTTCACCGTTCACGTCATGTAGTTAATACGCACAAAAACGTCTGTTTTTTGGGTGGCTGTATTAAAAAACAATTTTCTTACTTTACTATAGTGTATTACTGCTTCTCTATAATGTTTATAAATTTCCTCTGGAGTTAAAACATTACGCGGAAGGGATAGAGACATGTTCATAACTTTTTCCGGTGATGCTTGACCAATTGATGCCAGTCTGAAACACACAAATGGACGAATAGTAAATAAAATAAGGATTGGGTATCACTGGAAGGAAAAAAATCATTCGTTATCATTTACCTGTGACGAACATTTTTTTCTTGCAAAGAAGCATTTCTGTGAAGTGGTGAACTGTTTTCAAATCTAGGAAGTAGGTAAAGAGCGGAAGCAGCACATAGACCTTCAGCAGCACCTATTAACAATTAAATCAAAAATTTAGTTATAAATGAACGAACGAGATGACTGCAAATTGAAATTCATTTCCATACTTCCAATCCACAACCAATCGTTAATAGACCGCAATGTTTCAATTGCTGAATGATAGAACGTTAAAGCATCTCCAATTAACCCAGACTGTAAAGCTAAATCACCCAAATGCTTCGTTAGACGACCGGCACACCTTTTACGATTGCTGTGCGACTTCATGTCAAGTCCAACGAAATCTCGTTTTTCAAATGGGGCCAACAACAATGACACTTTTTCGATCTAAATTTTTTAAAACCATCATATAAAGAAATAAAATTGGTTTAGTCACATAATTATTACATACTTTTTCACTGCTACGTTCCACTCGTTTGTGTTCCAATATCCAAAATAATTTCGACAAAAACTCGGTGACTTCTTCTTCTAATTCAGGATTTGGGTCAGTTTCAGATGCGTAATATATAGCTTGTGATCGAAAATTAGATGGCGGATTGATTTGAAGAGGACTTTCAACAGTGTTAGCTCCAAAAATGATGCAACGTGAATCAAACAAAGTTGACTGATACTTCACCTTCAATGACTCGTGCACTCGACATATTTCATTAAATTCTACTTCACTTTTGCTTTTACCTAGTTATGAAAGCGTGTTAGCTAAATGAAATCGATAATTAGAGAATGGAATTCTAAAATGGATATGTTACCCAGAGTTATCAAGCCAAGTAATCGGCGATGGGTCTGGAAATCACCCCAATCATTGTTACCAACTGGATATTCTTTTAAATATCGAGCCCAGACAGTTCTTTCACTGCCATCATTCTCCTTTATCTTCACAGTGGATATTTTACTTATTCGATCAAAAATTTGAAAAAAATGTTTGGCAGGTAATTCTTCTCCTGAAAACCAACATAGAACAGATTATAATTCACAAACGACAGTCAAGTAAAAATTCATTCAGAAAAAATACCTAAGTGTCGAACTAAAATTAACATGGCAGCATGATCGTGAATGGTTTGATCATAATCAGGGCGCGACATATTAGGATCAGGGGTTGGGCTGGACAAAATGACACTTACAGCTGATCTCATTGAATCACTGAAAATAAACAGACCTCGAATATTAGGCCAATTATTGAAAAATTACTATCCAGACACGCAGCTAATGAATCATAAAATATTCTCAATCAAGTAATACTGTAAACGATATACATTAAAATTTATCTTCACCGTAGAATCCACAAATATCATTTCGAAATGACAATTTAGGATATAAAGACGAGGGATCACGAACGAGTCTTCCTCCTGCAATACTACAAGTTGTTTGGCGAACAAAAGACTGAAGTAGAAAAAAAAATTAGAAGAAAAGAAACGACGATCACGGAAGCTAATGACAGCTAAAATTAATGAATTCAGTCCAGTACAAGCTGACTAATGACTACGACATTTTCTTCATCTTTTCAGATGCATTCTGCTCGAACGGAAAATGAAAGTATATGAACTATCGTCCATACTCATTAATACTAAACGAATAGTGACAACCAGCGTTGCCAGATGCTGAAAGTAGAATTGCCATATACAAGTCCCCAAAGAGCCGTATTTTGCTCCAGAGAGCCGTATTTTTTGTTTTCCCCTGTAAAAGTGTAAAACTTGTTGAGGTGAGTTTCGATCGATTCATCCAAGAAAAATTAAGCACGGACATTTATCACTAAAAAGATTTATTCATGACTTTAGTACAACGACTGACGAACGGAGAACATTTTCCGTCGAGCAGTGGCGGAAAGAATATTATACTGGCGATCAGTGTCGCCACATGTAGAAAGAATAAATGTAATAGTGTGTTACATGCAGTGTTGGTTAGTGTACAGTTGTGTGTTCGTGAGGTAGTGAGGGAATCGTATCCCAACACCCCCCTGCGATTCAAAACGGACGAACGAACATATACGTGAATTAGTGTCACATATCGCATGTATTTAAAACAAAATATAAACAAGAAATAAGCAAAAGCAGTCAAAAATTATTACATGTAGTTGTCATATAAGAAAAAAATTATATATATATATAAAAATGGTATAATAAACAATCAAAAAAAATATGTCGTTGACTAGTATAATGTTTTATGATAAATGTGTATGGATTCATATATTGTCATAATGTATTATCTTAAATATATCGTGTAAAGTTAACATGAGGTATATATAAAACCTTATGTTATAGTGTCACGTCTTATAATTATTGTGTGATTTTGGTTTTAAAAATATGGAAAATTGGTAGGTCGGAGAGATCAATATCTCCTCATCGTCAGCTGTAGAAAAAAAAATTATGTATATATATATGTCCCTATAATTAGTCGTGTGGGATTTTAATATGATTGTACTATTGTGGGAATCAATTGTATATATTAGGGGATGCTGATACCAGTAAGAGAGGCAGAGCAGCTACGGGGAACCAATTGTATGTTGTGATGTGAAGTGTGAAACGAAATATGGACCACTCGGTTTACGATAGGCGCTAAAAAACCGACGCCCATCCGCAGTCCAAACCAAAAACAAAAAAAATTTTGAGGGTTGAGTCAATTAAGACTATTGGCCGAAAAGTTGACTTGTCCGGAGTATTCTCATAACAATATTTTGAAAAGTTTTCCGATCAAGTGCCTTAGTTAAAATATCGGCAACCTGATCAGATGACCTAATATCGTTAAACATTATTAACTTATTTTGAAATGCTTCTAAAACTGCATAGCATTTGATCGCTAGTGACCTGGAGCGTTTCTGGCCTCCCCCAGATGCAATGCGTGATGCGGATATATTATCTTCATACACTTGCACTGAGTCGGTTACAGAAAAAACGCTCTCAGTAAGTCTCCAGATCACATATATATTGTCCAGTGCGTCATTCAACGCAATTAGTTCGGCTGCAGTTGACGACGTTGCAACTGAGTTTTGCCGGTGAACGGCCCAGTTCAACAAGTCTCCGTTTAAGAAAATCATATAGCCAGTGGTGGAGCACCCTTTCTCCAGATTATTTATATCTACGGGTGAATCGTCTACGTCGGGTGCATACGACGCATCGACAAATGCTTTAATTTGAGTTTGGTCCGAGTGGAATACTAAAGAGAAATCCCTCGTTGTATTAAGGTATCTAATTATGCGACGAACATAGTTCTTTATTTCACTATTGGAGGACGCCTGAAATCGTGACAAATAGTTGACGGCGAACGCAATGTCCGGGCGGATGAGTCTTGCCACATATAGCAAATTCCCTATCATGGCCCTATATTCAGTGTCATCCAATCCATTTGTTGGCTTCTTTATCTTAAGCCCCGTTTCCATCGGTGTGGTTGACGGTTTACATTCCGCCATACCAAACTTCCTTAATATTTTATCTATGTATCTATTTTGTGTTAATATTATTTCTTTTTTTATTATGTCTCTATTTATCTCGAATCCCACGAAAAAGGTAGGGTTATCTTCTATTTTTAAAGTAAAGTTTTTCTTGAAGATACTTATCAAGTCTTGTGTCCACTCGTTGTGGTTGCTAGCCAACAACATGTCATCCACATAGACTATCAATAATGCCATTGCACCAGTATCATCCTTTTTTACATATAGACACCTATCTATTTTAGATTGTATAAATCCCGCTTGTAATATCGTCGAATTCAACAGGTCATACCAACTTTTGGAAGACGTTTTCAGTCCATTTATTGACTTAATTAGTCTTAGGCATTTATTTTTGCCCAGTTGGCATCCCTTGGGGTTAGATATAAAAATAGGATATCTTATTTCGGAGTTGAGGAATGCTGTTTTTATATCGAACTGTGTAATATTTAGATTATATTTATTTGTGATTGATAGTATCCATCTTATGAGCCAATATTGGATCACTGGGGCATATGTCTCAGTTAGGGAATAGTGGGTTAGATCTTTGAAACCCCTTGCAACCAATCTGGCCTTCGGTATGTGAACGCCTTGATTGTTGGACTTTGTGGTAAAACACCACTTTGTATCTACTAACCTCACATTTCTTTCCCTGGGTACTACCTCCCATACTCCCATATCAGACAATGATTTCAGCTCGTCACTTATAGCTTGTTGCCACTGTTCCCTAAAAGGGTTATTGTCGACATCCTCCCATCTTTGAGGGATGTGGTCCTCAATGTAATTTTTATATCTTGATTTAAATAGGTTTAATATTACAGGGGTTTCTATTATATTATCATTTCCCTGTATAGTATTATTATTATCATTTTTACTTATTATTTTTGTGATATTTCTCGTTTCATCGAATCTAACATCGCAAGTGACATGCGATTTGTTTATTAACGGGTTCCTTATACAGTACCCACTATTCGTGTATCCCACGAATACACCCTTATCAGATCTTTGTGTTAATTTCGGATGTTCTACATTGGTTTTATTTCTTTTATTTTTCGTAGCCTGCTGTTGACAGATTTCTATGGGGATGTGTCTAAATGCGAGAGATCCAAAAACTCTCATGTTCGATAAATCAGGCTTTGTGCCATAAAACATTTCGAACGGGGTTTTATTGTCTTTATTGGCCCTAGTTGGGCTTCTGTTTATGTTATAAACAGCCGTCAAAACAGCCAATGACCAATAATTGAAGTTTAAATCGGAGTCGAACAGCATGGCCCTAGTTCTAGCCATTATCGTTTGATTCTGTCTTTCAGCCATTGCATTGAGCTCTGGCGAATACGGAACAACAGGCTCAAGGTTCACACCTTTCTCCTCACAAAAAGTTTTCATATTTGAGTCAAGGTATTCCCTTGCATTGTCACATCTCAAGGTGGCTATAGGGTGGTCTGGGAATTTCGACTTCAACTTCATATATAATTTTTTGAATTCCTCACAAACCATTGATTTCTTCTCAATGGTAGAGATAAACGTATACTTTGTGGCATGATCCACGAATATTAAAACGTACTTTTCACCGTATATTCCTGGTGAAAAGGGGCCCATAGTATCCGATGAAACGAGTTCCAATTTTCTTTCGGGTCTAGTTCGGTTCCCACTATGTCCCAACCTTTTGGAATTAGCCTTTACACATATATCGCAAAGGCTAAATTCGTCATTGCGGAACGTAATCCCATTTGGAATACCCCTTTGAGACTTTTGTTAACAACTTTAAGTTTTTACCAGACAAATGTCCCAATCTCCTATGCCATATCATTTTTTTATCTATTTTCGGCCTTTCTATATCCTGGCTTACTTCTTGATTATTATCTATTATATTATTATTATTTATTATATCATTATTACTCACGCCTACATCCTCATTTGGTTCTATATCACCTTCATTCATCTCATTATTATGTGATTCATTATTACTATATTCGTCATTGACATTTATTATGTCATTATTATTTAAGTTACTATTATTTATATTATTTTGTGTATTATTATCTGTGTTTTCTATATTCTCTTCCACTTCATTCTGACTTTCCTCAATGATTTCTTCCTCTATCTCATATTCCATCCATTCATCTTGGGAATTTATATTAGGCATACATGCCAGTTTATTCGACTCATTCTTATAAGGACATATTTTATTTAATTCATCTTCGTCTTCTATTATGTTAACTGTTGATTCCTGTACAATTTCGTATTTAACCATGTATACCCCCCTTATTTTTGGGGCAGAGAAAATTACTTCATCTGTTCCTCTGACATATATATGTGCTGCAGAGAAGTTCTGATCTATTCCTAGCGCCCTATTCTCAGTTATTTTGATCCCTGACATCAGGTCTACATTTAGGGACGGTACATAATGTACGTTTTTTAGTCTTATGACTTTTTGGTTGCGTTCTGAGTTCTCTACTCTGATAAACATTGTACCTATATGCGTGGCCACTAAGAGTGTATCTTGAATTGCACATTCCAGTTCAATAGGTTTTTCTAACATTATTGGGTTGGACAGCTTTGACAGATCCGATATGACGTGAGCTACAGCTCCACCATCTAACATAATCCTTTTAGTAAGGGGAACGTAATTGGGTTCTGACTCCTGTTTAATATCTTTTGATGTTATTAGATTTATTAATTTATTATTTGAATTATTATTCGGTCCTTGATCTCTATATTTGATCATCATTGACCACTGAACGTCATTTTCTTTTTTGTTTTTATTATTATTATTATTGGTGTTACTTCGTCCGTATCTTGTATTTTGTGCAGGACCATCTAATTTATTTTGGGGTCTTGCACCCTCTTTATTTGACGGACATACTTTGGCTATGTGCCCTTTGCCATGGCACTTAAAACAAACTAATGTACTCGAACTTGGCAAAGTATTTTGGTTTTGATTATTATCATATTTTTTATTTTCATAGTTGTTATTATTATACTGTGATGTTTCTTTTTGTTGGTTATTATTATATTTCATCTTCCCCTGATCTACGTTTTGGTTATTGTTCAGATTTCCATTTGTATTATTATATCTATTGTAATTTCCACCATATTGAAATCTTTGGTTTTTATTATTATTTGTGAAATTATGAAATTTATTATTATTATTATATTTTGACTTTTTCTCGTCATATAACCTATCTGACCTTTCGATTAGCATGGCGTGGAGAGTTTCAATTGTTTTTGGTTCCTGGCTTAAAGTTTAAACTCCAGCCTAGTCATATCCTAGTACATGTTTAATGAGATTAGGAGTTGTTCTATTTCCTCCTGTTTGTCCCCCTTATTTTTTGGGCTGACCTCGAGAAAACATCTAAATAACTTCTCATATTCCCATCGCTATTGAATTTTAATCTTTGGAATGCTTGTTTAGCGTTGATGTATGTGACCTGTGTGCAACTCTTATATCTCTCATCGAGAACTTTTAGGATTTGATTTATTGTTTTGAGGTCTTTAACTCTTTCGATCAATTCGTTGTTTAATCCTTGATATATAAGGGCCTTTCCCTTTTCCTGATTTCGGAAATATGTCATACGAGTTGCTGGGCTAGCATTACTAGATTCTGGATTTAAAAAATTGTTTAACTCTAAACCCAAAAATAGCACCTCTGTTTCCGTATCCTGCATGATTGGGTATAGTCCCTCTGCATAAAGTGTGGAGACCATCATGGTCCTCCAGGCGTCATAATTCCTCCCGTCAAATACTTTTTTTGTGTCAAAACGTGACATATTGTTAAAATTTTCTATCGGGGGTTTTTATAATTCCTACCTCAGAAACACGAGCACTTAAATCTAGGGGTAACACGGTCTCAACCGCACGATTATGCAAAACACGGTCTCAGCCGCTCGATCGGGAATGCAATTCAAATATTATATTATATTATAATTCTTGATAATTAATTGGTATTCTAATTAATTCTTACGAACACTGTTGCTGACGATGAGTTGATCTCTCCGCCGTTGTTTCAATTTTTTCTCAGTCTATCTTAATTCTGGTATGTTATCGCCAAAACGTTTCTAAATCGAAAATTGGTTTCAGTTTTTGGTTGTGTTTCAGAACGAAAGTAATTCTGTTGAACACATTAAAACATAAATTAAATTTCAAGATAAAATTATTCAACAGAAGTACAAAAAGTTAATGCTGAAAGGAAATAATTCATTATCTTATTGTCGATTGAAATTACTCTTTGTAAATTGTGAACAGAAAAAATCTGTCACTGAAGTCAATAGGTATTCAATAATTTTTCTTTTGTAATTCAATATGTATCTCTTTCAACAAATATTTCCCTTTTTCGACCACTTTCGACCAACGAGATAAAGTTTGAAAGGTTACCAATGGTACCTTTCAAGTTTCAACTTTCCTCTAATTTTGGTTAAGTGTCAACAGGAAAATATTCCGAACGTTTTACTTTATGTCTTTTAAATTTCGAACTTTTACTATTAATTTTGAAATAAAATCACACCGATTACTAATTAATTATTTTAAATTTTACTTATCTCGATTCGGTTTTCGTATTTTTCCGTTTTTCTTCTATTCTGCTTCGATGTTGACTTTGACTTCTGACGCTGCAACTTTCAGACTTTTGACTTTTTGACCTCGATTTCCTTTTCAGAACACAGCGCGAACAATTGCCAGCCGTTTTTGACTCTGCAAGCCGGTTTTCCAAACCACAGGATTCTCTCGTACCTGATCTGCTTACACCAAACTTTCAACTTCGACGTTTTAACTGGCGCCCACGATTTCACTGACGTTTTCATTAATTTTGAATATTACCTTTGATTCATTTGATTTACGATTTTTCAATCTTCCAGGATAATTCCCTTAATCACTGGAACCGAACTTTGCGTTCACGAACTTTTAACTTTTCTTCCACTTTGCGTGGAAGTATCACACGGCACTAAGCTTTTCACTTTGCGTGAAACACAAAAACTTTTTTACATTTGACAAATTACACGATTAACACGAACACATTTCGAATCCCGCACTTATTTTCATTGGTACGCAGCTCTGGCTACCATGTTGAGGTGAGT
This sequence comes from Ericerus pela, assembly GCA_011428145.1. Taxonomy (NCBI): domain Eukaryota; kingdom Metazoa; phylum Arthropoda; class Insecta; order Hemiptera; family Coccidae; genus Ericerus; species Ericerus pela. Next base: position 17,002 of record WOFM01000929.1, read on the forward strand.
TTCGATCGATTCATCCAAGAAAAATTAAGCACGGACATTTATCACTAAAAAGATTTATTCATGACTTTAGTACAACGACTGACGAACGGAGAACATTCTCCATCGAGCAGTGGTGGAAAGAATATTATACTGGCGATCAGTGTCGCCACATGTAGAAAGAATAAATGTAATAGTGTGTTACATGCAGTGTTGGTTAGTGTACAGTTGTGTGTTCGTGAGGTAGTGAGGGAATCGTATCCCAACAAAACTAACTTATCAATGACCTTTTTTTTCTTTTTTTTTTTTGGTTCTTTTCTATTAAATAAATTTTTTTTCCACAAATTCAGTATTATATCGATTATATCGATCTAAACTAGCCAATAAATTGATGCGAAATAAAAAATGATAATAGCATTCACGTCTTCACGATTAAATATTTCGATACATACGCAAAAAATGAAATAAAATGATGAAAATTTGTTAGAAATTTTCGAAATAAATTTACAAAAATGGTGAAACTGGTAAAAGCCGTATTTTTAAAATGAAGCCGTACGTTGAAGCTTAACAGCTGTATATTTTGAGTACGGCTCAACCTCAGGCCATACGGCCGTATTATACCTAAAATAGCCGTACGTTTAAGGCCAAAGCTGTACATCTGGCAACACTGGTGACAACTCAATCAGACAATCAATTAAAATTTGTTGGGATACGATTCCCTCACTCCCTCGCAAACACATAACTTTACATTGACTAACACTGTATGTAACATGTTATTACATTTATTCATTTTACATGTGGCGACACTGATCGCCAACATAATATTCTTCCTGCCACTGCTTGACGGAGAATGTTCTCTGCTCGTCAGTCATTGTGCTAACGTCGATAATAAATCTTTTTCTAAGATGGAAGTCTGTGCTTATCTTTTCTGTGTAAAGTGATCAGAACTCACCTCAATATGTTAGCAGAGCTACAGATCAGAAAAATAAGTGTGGTAATTAAAATGTGATAATCGTGTAATTTGTTAAAAATTAAAAGTTCGTGTTTCACGCAAAGTGGTAGGAAAAGTGAAAAATTTGTGAACGAAAAGTTCGATTCAGTGATTAAAGTAACTATCCTGAAAAAGTTAAAAGTTTTAATTCAAGTAAATCAATAAAATAAAAGTGAAATTTGATGAAAACAACGGTAAAGTCTTGGGCCCCTGTGAAAACGTCAAAGTCGAAAGTCTGGGGAAAGCAGATAAGATACGAGAGGATTTTGTGGTTTGGTAGACTAGTACATACAATCAAAAACTGTTGGCAATTGTTCATGCTGTGTTCCGGGGAGTGAAACAGTGGAAGAAAATCAAAAATTCAAAAGTTGCAAAGTAAAAATCGTCGGAGTTTGGTGTCATCTGGGCAAGATTTCAGAAGAAAAACATCGAAAAAGTACGGAAAAAGAATGGAAAAATTAAAGATAAGTAAAAAGTTTAGATTAATTAACCAGTAATTTGTGTGATTTTGCTCAAAATTAATTAGAAAAAATTAAAATTTCAGTAAAATAAAGTTAAATTTTTAATATATTTTCATGTAAATTCTCAACAAAATCCCAAGTAAAGTTGAAACTTGAAAGGTGATATTAATAGCCTTCAATCTTTATCTTGTTGGTTGAGAATTGTAGAAAAAGGAAATCTTGTTGGATGAGCTTCATCGAATCCAACAATAGAAAACCTACATCTATAAACATTGACATTAGTGACAGATTTTATCAGATACGAAAGGATTCTATGGTTTGGTAGACCAGTGCATACAGTCAAAAACAGTTGGTAATTGTTCATGCTGTGTTCCAGGGACTGAAACAGTGAAAGAAGATAGAAAATTCAAAGGCTGCAGAGTGAAAATCGTCACAGATTGGTGTCATTTGGGCGTAGTAGCAGAAGAAAAATATGAAAAAAAGAAACGAAAAATTAAAGATAAGTAAAAAGTCTAAGTTAATTAATATATATTTCGTGTGATTTTGCCCAAAATTAACCTGAAAAATTTTAATTACAGTAAAATAATATTATATTTCAATATATTTCAGGAAAATTCTCAACCAGATATTAAGCAAAGTTGAGACTTGAAAGGTGGTATCAATAGCCTTCAAATTTTATCTTGTTGGTTGAGAATTGAAAGAAAGAGGAAATCTTTGTTGAATGAGAATTATCGAATCCAACAATAGAAAACTCATTCTTCAAACATTGATACAAGTGACAGATTTTTTCCTGTTCACATCAAATAAAAGATTGATTCAATTGATGATTGATGAATTGTTTCCTTTTCAGTAATCATCTCTCTCATTTTTGTTAAATATTTTCGCACTGTGTACTAATTTGAACTTTGATATGTTTGATAGAATCATCGATGATCTGAAATCCGTGTTGTGCATTATCGTGCGGTTGAGACCGTGTTACCCTTTAGATTTAAGTTCTCGTGTTTCTGAGGTAGGGCATAAAATCCCTAATACCCGAAATATAATAATAAAATATCGAGATTCGATATGAAAAAGGTATTTGATGGGAGGAATTATGATGCATGGAGGACCACAATGGTGTCAACACTCTATGCAGATGGACTGTACTGTTGAAACCGAAGTACTGTTTTTGGGATTGGAACTAAATAATTTTTTAAACCCTGAGTCTGGTAATGCTAGTTCGGCTAATAGGATGGCATATTTTTGTAACCAAGAAAAAGGCAAAGCTTTAATTTATCAGGGATTAAACAACGAGCTAATAGAAAGAGTAAAAGACTTAAAAACGATAAATCAGATTCTGAAAGTTTTAGATGAAAGGTACAAAAGCTGCACGCAAGTTACATATATTAATACGAAGCAGGCCTTTCAGAGGTTAAAATTTAATAGTGACGGTAACATGAGAAGCTATTTAGATGTTTTCTCGAGCAGCCCAGAAAATAAGGGATTGTGGAAAAAGCTTAGACAAACAGGAGGAGATAGAACAACTCCTTATATCTTTGAACATGGACTATGACATGACAAGGCTGGAATTTAATACATTAAGCCAAGATCAAAAAACGATCGAAACACTTCATGCCATGTTGATCGAAAGATCAGACAGACTATATGACAAGAAAAAGTCTAGGAACTTTAATAATAATAAATTTCGTAACTTTAATAATAATAATAGAAATCAAAGATTCCAATACGGTGGGAATTATAATAGATATAACTACACAAATAGGAATCAGAATCATAACCAAAATATAGATCAGGGGAAAATGACATACAATAATAATCAAAAGTCAGAAATGCCTCAGAATAGTAATAATACTTATGAAAATAGAAAATAAAATAATAGTCAAAACCAAAATAATTTGCCAAACCTGAATAACTTAGTATGTTTCAAGTGCCATGGCAAAGGGCACATAGCTAAGGTATGTCCGTCAAATAAAGAGGGTACAAAACCCCAAGACAAATTAGATGGTCCTGCACAAAATACGAGATACGGACGAAATAATAATCATAATAATAATAATAATAATAATAAAAACAAAAAAGAACATGATGTGCAATTGTCAATGATGATCAGGTATAAGGACCAAGAGACAAATAATAACACAAATAATAATAATAAATTGATAAACCTTATAACATCTAAAGATACGAAACAGGAGTCAGATTCTGATTATGTTCCTCTTACTAATAGAATAATGTTAGATGGTGGAGCTGTGGCCCACGTCATTTCTGATTTGTCAAAATTGTCAAACCCTATAATGCTTGAAAAGCCTATTGAGTTAGAATGTGCCATCCAGGATACTTTACTCATTGCCACTCATATAGGAACAATGTTTATCAGGGTGGAAAATTCAGAGAGAAATCAGACGGTTATAAGATTTAAAAACGTTCACTACGTACCATCCTTAAACATGGACCTTATGTAGGGGATTAAAATAACGGAGAATAGAGCGCTGGGCATAGACCAAAACTTTTCCGCAGCGCATATATACATCCGCGGGACGGACGAAGTAATTTTTTCAGCCCCAAAAATCATGGGGGTGTACATGGTAAAGTACGAAATTGTACCGGAATCAATGGTCAATATTATAGATAGGGAAGATGATTTAAATAAAATATGTCGTTATAATAATAAATCGAATAAATTGGCATGCATGCCTAACATAAATTCCCAGGATGAGTGGATGGAATATGAAATAGAAGAAGAAATCATTGAAGAAAGTCAGGAGGAAACGGAAGAGGACAGAGAGAATATCAATAATGATAAACAAGAAAAAACAAATAATAATAACTTAGACGATAATAATATAATAAACACCAATGACGAATATAATCATAACAATACACAAAATAATAAAATGAATGAAGATAGTGGTGAAAGGAATGAGGATGTAGGCACAAATGATGATAATATAATAAATAATAATAATATAATAGAAACCCCTGTAATATTAAACTTATTTAAATCTAGATACAAAAACTATATTGAGGACCACATCCCTCAAAAATGGGAGGATGTCGAAAACAACCCTTTTAAGGAAGAGTGGCAACAAGCCATTAATGACGAGCTGAAGTCACTATCTGATATGGGCGTGTGGGAAGTTGTCCCAAGAGAGAGAAATGTGAGGTTAGTGGACACTTAGTGGTGTTTCACCACAAAATCCAACAACCAAGGCATTCACATACCGAAAGCCAGGTTGGTTGCAAGAGGGTTTAAACATCTTACTCATTATTCTCTAACTGAAACATATGCCCTGGTGATCCAATATTGGTTAATAAGGTGGATATTGTCCATTACAAACAAATATAATCTAAATATAACACAGTTTGATATAAAAACTGCGTTTCTTAATTCACAAATAAAATATCCTATATATATATCAAACCCTAGGGGATGCCAACTAGGCAAAAATAATTGCCTAAGATTAATAAAGTCTATATATGGACTGAAAACATCTTCCAAAAGTTGGTATGATCTATTGAATTCAACAATAATTCAAGCTGGATTCACCCAATCAAAAATAGATAGGTGTTTATATATAAAACAAGATAATAGTGGTGCAATGGCATTTTTAATAGTCTACGTGGATGACATGTTGTTGGCTAGTAACCACAACGAGTGGACACAAGACTTAATAAATACCTTTAACAACAATTTCACACTAAAAATAGAAAATAATCCAACATTTTTTGTAGGATTCGAGATAGATAGGGATATTTCTAAGAAACAAATAATATTAACACAAAATAGATATATTGATAAAATTCTCCGGAAATTTGGAATGACGGAATGTAACCCGTCTTCCACACCTATGGAGACAGGACTAAAAATAAATAGACCAAAAAATGGATTGGATGACACCGAATATAGGGCTATGATTGGGAATTTGCTATATGTGGCAAGACTAACCCGCCCAGATATTGCCTTCGCCGTCAATTATTTGTCACATTTTCAGGCATCCTCCAATAGCGAAGTTAAAAATTATGTTCGTCGTATCATTAGATACCTTAAAACCACAAGGGATTTTTCTCTGGTCTTCCACTCTGACCAAACACACATAAAAGCTTTTGTTGATGCGTCGTATGCACCCGACGTAGACGATTCACCCATTGATATAAATAATCTGGAGAAAGGGTGCTCTACAACTGGTTACATGATATTCGTTAACGGAGACTTGTTAAATTAGGCCGTTCATCAGCAGAACTCGGTTGCAACCTCGTTGACTGCTGCCGAATTAATTGCATTGAATGATGCACTAGACGATATATATGTGATCTGGAGACTCACTGAGAGCATTTTCTCTGTAACCGACCCAGTGCAAGTCTATGAGGACAATATATCTGCGTCCCAAATTGCATCTGGAAGAGGCCAGAAATGCTCCAGGTCTTTAGCGATCAAATGTTACGCAGTATTGGAAGCTTTCCAAAATAAACTCATAAGTTTTAATGATATTAGGTCGCCTGATCAAGTTGCCGACATACTTACTAAGGCACTTGATCGGAAAACCTTTCAAAATATCGTTACGAGAATACTCCGGACAAGACAACTTTTCGGCCAATAGTCTTAATTGACATAACCCTCAAAATTTTTTTGATATTTGGTTTTGGACTGCGGATGGGCGTTGGTCTTTTAGCGCCTATTGTAAACCGAGCAGTCCATATGTCGTTTCACACTTCACATCACAATATTCAATAGATTCCCCGTCGCTGCTCTACCTCTCTTATTGGTATCAGCATTCCCTAATATACACAATTGATTCCCACAATAGTATATTAATATTAAAAACACCACACGATAAACTATAAGGACATATATATACATATAGAATAATATTATTTCTAGACAGCTGACGATGAGGATATATTGATCTCTCCGACCTGCCATTTTATTTATATATTTTTTTTTAAATTAAAATCACACAATACTTGTAAGACGTGACACAATAACAGAGGCTCAAATGTATACCTCATGTTGATAATTACACGATATATTTAAGATAGAACACATAATACATACTTCCACACACATATTAATTGTATATTATAATACTAGTCAATGACATATTTAATTTTTGTTTTACCATTTTATATATATATATATATAGCAATTGTATATGACACCTATATTAAATAATTTTGTTGGGATACGATTCCCTCACTACCTCACGAACACGTAACTGTACATTAATCAACACTGCATGTAACACATTATTACATTTATTCGTTTTGCATGTGGCGACACTGATCGCCAACATAATATTCTTTCCACCACTGCTCGACGGAGAATGTTCTCCATTTGTCAGTTGTTGTACTAAAGTCATCAATAAACCTTTTTTAAAGATGAACGTCCGTGCTTAATTTTTCTTTTATGAATCGATCGAAACTCACCTCAACATGGTAGCCAGAGCTGCGGACCAGGAAAAATAAGTGCGGAAATTGAAATGTGTTTGTGTTAATCGTGTAATTTGTTAAATGTAAAAAAGTTTGTGTTTCACGCAAAGTGAAAGGCTTAGTGCTGTGTGATACCTCCACGCAAAGTGGAAGGAAAGTTAAAAGTTTGTGAACGCAAAGTTCGGTTCCAGTGATCAAAGTAGTTATCCTGGAAAAGTTGAAAAAATCTTAAACCAAGCAAATCAAAGGTAAAAGTTAAATTTAATGAAAACATCAGTGAAATCTTGGGCGCCGGTTAAAAGGTCGAAATCGAGAGTTTGGTGTAAGCAGATCAGGTACGAGAGGATCCTGTGGTTTGGTAAACCAGCTTGCAGAGTCAAAAACGTCTGGCAGTTGTTTGTACTGTGTTCCGAAAAGGAAATCGAAGTCAAAAAGTTGAACGTCTGAAAGTCGCAGCGTCGGAAGTCTAAGTCACCTTCGCAAGGAAGCAGCAGAAGAACACCGAAAATACAAAAAGGAACTTAAGATAAGTAGAAATTTAAAATAATTAATGAATAATTGGTGTGGTTTTATTCAAAGTTAATGGTAAAAAATTTAAAATTTCAGTAAAATAAAGTAAAATTTTTGAAATATTTTCATGTTAACTCTGAACCAAAATCAAAGGAAAGTTGAAACTTGAAAGGCATCATTGGTAACCTTTCAAACTTTATCTTGTTGGTCGAGAGTGGTTGAAAAAAGGAAATATTTGTTGAATGAGCTACACCTAGCATAACAAAAGAAAAATAATTGTATAACTATTGACTTTGGTGACAGATTTTTCCTGTTCACGATCTACAAAGAGTATTTTCAATCGATAAAAGATAATGAATTATTTTCCTTTCAGCATTAACCTTTTGTATTTCTGTTGAATAATTTTTACCTTGAGATTTAATTTATGTTTTAACGTGTTCAACAGAATCATTTTCGTTCTGGAACAAGATCCAAAGCTTAAACCAATTCGATTTAAAACTTTTTGGCGATAAAATACTAGAAATTCGATCAATCGAAAAGAAGTTGAAACAACGGCGGAGAGATCAACTCATCGTCAGCGGCAAATTTCGTGAGATTTAATTAGAACATTGATTAATTATTAAGAATTATAGTATAATATTTAACTTGCATTCCCGATCGAGCGGCTAAGACCGTGTTGTGCATAATCGTGCGGTTGAGACCGTGTTACCCCCTAGAATTAAGTTCTCGTGTTTCTGAGATAGGACCTAAACCCCCGGAAAACCAAAATTAATAAAATGTCACGTTTTGATGCAAAGAAAGTTTTTGACGGGAGAAATTATGACGCATGGAGGACCATGATGGTCTCTACACTCTATGCAGAGGGATTATACCCAATTATGCAGGATAATGAAACCGAAGTACTATTTTTGGGATTGGAATAAAACAGCTTTTTAAACCCTAAATCTGGCAATGCTAGTCCAGCTAATAGAATGGCATATTTTTGCAACCAGGAAAAGGGGAAAGCTTTAATCTATCAAGGACTAAACAATGACCTGATTGAGAGAGTAAAAGATCTAAAAACTATAAATCAGATTTTAAAAGTTCTTGACAAAAGGTATAAAAGCTGCACGCAAGTCACATATATAAATGCGAAGCAGGCCTTTCAAAGATTAAAATTCAATAGTGAGGGGAATATGAGAAGTTATCTGGACGTATTTTCCAAATCAGCCCAAAAAACAAGAGACTGTGGGAAAAACTTAGACAAACAGGCGGAGATAGAACAACTCCTAATATCTCTAAACATAGATTATGATATGACTAGGTTGGAGTTTAATACTTTGAGTCAGGATCAGAAAACCATTGAAACCCTTCACGCAATGCTGATCGAAAGGTCAGACAGATTATATGACGAGAAAAAGTGAAGATATAATAATAATAAATTTTGTAACTTCAATCAAAATAATAAAAATCAAAGATCCCAATATGGGGGAAATTATAACAGATATAATAACTGTGGGTGTGTGTATTAGTGTACACGACACCACACAAATACCAAATGGTCAGCTGCGTGTAATACGTAGATGTATGTGTGCGGGCCGAGCCCAGTAAACAATTAAGCTTCACAGACAAAATGTACAGCCATGAGCACAAAAAGGTAGTTTGTGGGTTTTACCCCACTGGCCCGCTAGGTGGTTGACGAGTGTGTAGTACACACTCGTTCGTCATCAACCACCCGTTGCAACACCACTCTCCTCCTAGTAATTTTCCGAGGAAACTTACGGTGACCTGTGACGCCAGTCAAGTGTGGCGCAGCGTTCACTACTATGCTCACGGATGTCGTTCACATAGTAGGGTCGCCAAGTCTCTTCGGTTTGGACTTACCGAAGTTGGCTGGGAGTGTGGGTTGGGAAGGACGTGTTTGGGGTGCTTGAGGCTGTGGAGAAGGGCATGCTCGAGTTTGGGATCTCATGAGCGGAGTCTGGGGATGAGACGTGGGAATGCTCATGAGGGGTGGCGGGTAGGTTACTGGTGGCGCCATTAAAGGCGGCATAACCAGGGCTGGGGGGTAGACCAATGCCGAGAGTTGTAGATGCGGGGGAATGGGAATTCCAGGTGGAGGCATCACAACTTGGGGAAGTGGCATTTATGTTGTCGCTAGGGCAAGCGACAGGGCATTATGTGCTGCGAGCACGGTGGCGGTAAATTGCTCCCACAGCTGCAGTGTTTGATTCTGCGATACTGGAGGTACCACCAGTTGCAGTACAGGGGGCTGTACCACAGATGGGGTAGGATCCTGTATGGGAGCCGGTAATGGAGTGGGGGTTTGGGACTGGGTTTTGCTGCGTCTTTCGTCCCATTTGAGTTCCATGTAGGAGAGACCGCGAGTGCGAGCTTCACGCTGGGCGCGGCCACCTGCCTTACGGTTTAAACGGGGACGCTTCGCCAGTTTGCCATCAGCCAGGGGACTCTTATCACAAGAGGTGGACGGCTGAGACTCGGGGACTTCTTCTGGCGAAGGTGTTGCCGTTAGGTCGATAACGGAGTGGTTATCGACGGCAGCACTTCTTGTTGGTTCGACCTCTTCACGTATTGGTGACAGTACGCGTTGAGGGACCGACATAGGGGTTGGTGGGAGATGGATGGTTGGGGCTGGAGTTTGGTCGACATCCATCGTTGTCTCTTCCAAAGTAGTCGGTGCGACCGAAGGGCGAAGTAGAAGCGACTTGCCTTTTGGGACCGACAGTACCTTTTTTTTGGCTACTGGTGCCCCCGTGACTTTGGAAGTTGACGGTTGGGGGGACCGCTTTGTTGCTGCAGACGGACGTTTAAAACCGCTGGTACGCAACGTGGCAGTCGCTTGCGCTTGGCGCTTCCGAAGAGGAAGCGGTTCAATCTGTTTAACCGTCTTGAGCGGCGGGAATTCCCCAGAGGGGAGTCCTGCCGAGGAAGACGGTTGAGGACCGGGCAAGGGTCCCTTAGATTGATTGCGCTGTACGACTTCAGAGAATGTGCGGGTGTCAATCCGCGCATTGCTTAGTTGTACAGCCCCCCGAGCTTGAGGTGGCATCTCCAACGAGTAGGCAGTCTTCCTGGGGAGTGGAACAAAGACCCGAGAACGAGAGCTACAGACAAGGCCGCGCTGTATGAGCTCAGAGCCCCGAGCCACCACTCCAGGAGCAGGCCGGTACAGTCGAAGGGGCACACCTCAACCCCTGGCAGCTGACTCTACCCTCTGCCTCTGCGTCGATCGCCGTTGCGGTACTTGAGAAGGAGTACGGCGTGTACCCTCTTGTGCAGGTCTGACAGAGGTAAGCGTCACGGATGACGCCGATACTTGATCGGACGTAGAGGACACAGGCGATGTCGGTGGCAGTTGCCGTGGAGGAGGGAGACAGGGCAATGTCAGCTGGTGACGTCAGTGGTGAGAAGGTGGGAGAGGGGGAGCGATGGTCGTCTACACGAGCAGACGACTGTGCATCACCGTTACCGCCCTCTGTTGGTGAAGGAGTAGCCCTTAAGAGGGCTGTTTCTTCATCTTCCGATAACTTGGGAATGCTGGGAGAAAGGCGCTCTTGGGACATTTCACCAGTCTATTACGCTCCGTGAAATATGATTAAAAGGGCCTGATGTGTAGCATTTAATGAAGAGTATATAACAGCCAAGCACGTCAAGGGAAGAGTGAGTTTCTAAAACACGAATTTCACTCGTTTTCGTTTATTTTCGTCTCGTAAACACGAACGAAGGTGCAGTTGTGGCAGCTGTTGCACATTAATATTACGAGTTCGTTTTGTAGGCGGGCCTGTTCGTCTTCTAAGGAGGAATACGTGTCGTATTTATGCGACTGGGTGGCGCCACGAAACAATTTTCGTAATACGTCGTCGTCTACAACGCTTGATTTGTCGTCAGTGGCGTGAGCCAACTCGGACAAGTGTGGGAGGGGAAAGGGAATCGCAATCGGTTTGTCGTCGGGCATAGCGTCAGCTGTTTGACTAGAAGACTAACCGATGGGGTGCGATTGGGTATTTTCCTTCGATAACGCATCGGGAGACGATTCTTTATTTTGATCATGTGTGATTACGATCGGGGAAGAATCGAGCGTGTTGTCTGTGTGTGTAGACAACGTCGAAGGATGGGGTGAGGCATTTGGGGGTGATTCGTCGTTTTTAGGTAAGACGACCTCAGATGACAAGTCTACTGTCGGTCCCGAAGGATCATCAATGGAAGTTGAGTCATCTGGGTCGGCTTCTATGTCTGTGTAGACATAGGCCGACTTTAGGCAATTGATTGATACGCGTGTGTGTCGTCCTTGTATGTCAATCTCGAACCATTTTTCCGTACAGTTGAGGACTTTGTACAGTCTGGAGTATGGTTGGTCGAGTGCCTTACGAGGTGTATCCACACGTAGCCATACATTTTGGGCTGATTTCAGATCAGCGGGGATGTATGAGGGGGAGTCGCCGTGGTTGCGAGTGATTTGAGTGAACGCATTCGCACTTTCACGAATGCGTTGTGGAAGGTTAGTGCCATCGATGTGAGTGACGACACTTGGTGGGCTATCTTCGAAGAAGTCAGCTGGGAGACGGAGCTCTTCACCATAAAGGAGTTGGGCTGGGGATACGCCGAGGTCGGAGATGACTGTCGAGCGTAGGCCGAGAAGAATGAGAGGCAAATCGGCTGCCCATTCTCCACGCGAGTCTTTAGAGTTCTTGCGGGCCATGATGATGGCTTTGAGAGTTCGATGCCAGCTCTCTATTTTGCTGTTTGATTGGGGGTGATACACCATAGTTGAGATTTTGTGTATTCCCAACTGGCGTGCAACCAAGTTAAATAGAGCACTTTCGAATTGGCGTCCCTGGTCCGTCGTTATGGTTTCGGGGACGCCGAAGGAGGACACCCAGTGTTGGACGAAGAGTGTTGCCACTCGATCCGCGGAAATATCCATTGTCATGATGGTGTGAGGCCATCATGTGGCGCGGTCAATCATTGTCAGACAATGACGAGGACCGCTAACCATCAGCAACGGACCCACGATGTCGATGTGCACATGCTTTAAGCGATCGGTAGGGTGGAAAGCTTGGAGAGGGGCTTTGGTGTGTCTACCGATTTTGGCTTGTTGGCATGTGGTGCACTCTTTCGACCAACGTAGGCAGTCAGATCGTAGGCCAGGCCAAATGAATCGATTAGCGATCAGACGGGCAGTTGTCTGGCCGCTCGGGTGCGAGAGCCCATGAATCAAATCGAAGATGGTTCTCCGATATTTGGCGGGTACGAAGGGTCGTTTTTTCCCCGTGGACGTGTCGCACATTAAGAGTAACGTGTGTCCGCGTACTCTGAACGATTCGAGGATGAGAGCAGAGTTGGGGTCTGCAAGGTATTGGGCTAGTTGAGGGTCGTGTTGTTGGCAAAGGGCCATTTCATTGTAAGGCACAACACAGGGAGAGGTAATGGCAGAGATTGATATACGCGACAAACAATCTGCGGCTATGTTGTCCTCTCCTTTGATGTAGCAAATATCCGTTGTGAACTGCGAGATATACTCTAGTTGATTTTGCTGGCGTGGTGAAGCTTTCTCGCACGCCTGAAACAGGGCAGTCGTGAGGGGCTTGTGGTCCATATAGACGGAGAAAACACGCCCTTCGACCAGGTTACGGAAGTGCTTCACCGCTCAAAAACAGCGAGTAATTCGCGGTCATATGTTGGATATCGGTGTTCGGTGTCAGATAATTCGCGGGAGAAAAATGCCAAGGGCTCTAGCGATCCAGCACCGTGTTGATAGAGGGTAGCCCCTATCGCGTGGTTAGAGTCGTTGGTTGCCAAGACGAGTTGTTTGGACTCATCAGGATGCGCCAAAAGAGCAGCATTTGCTAACGCCTGCTTTAGGTCGCGGAAGGCGGTTTTGGCAGTGTCAGTCCAAATTATTGGGGTTTTGTCACGTTTTTTGTTAGAGTGGGTAAGCGCGAAGAGTTTACTTTGAATGTGAGCGCAATGTTTAATTGTACCCCGGTAGAAATTCACCATTCCGAGAAAGCGCCTAAGGTCATGAATGGTTTTGGGAAGTGGCAAATCGAGTAAAGCTTGGACACATTCGGGAGTAGGTTTGATACCTGCGCTGTTGACTCGATGGCCAAGAAAGGTGAGCTCTTCACGTTCATGTTTGGACTTGTTACCATTGACAGTGAGGCCAGCGTTGTAGATACGCCAAATGACCTTGGTAACACGTTCTTCAAGCTCATCGGGGTTGAAGGCGGTAATGAGGATGTCATCAATGTACGTGTAAGTGTAGTCGATGTCTCGCAACAATCCATCAATGTACCGTTAGGAAGTTTGGGCGGCGTTTTGAAGTCCGATGGGCATATAGGAAAATTTGTAGAGACCGAAGGGGGTTATGACGGCTGTTTTAGGGATGTGTTCTTTGGTCATTGGGACTTGGTTAAACGCCCGCACGAGATCTAGTTTGGTGAATAATTTGGCACCAGCTAGTCTGGCGTGGAAATCCATAATATTCGTGACAGGGTATTTGTCGAGGATAGTTCGTGCGTTGAGTGCTCTGTAGTCACCAAGCATGCGCCATGTTTTATCGGGCTTCATGTGCATATGCAAGGGGGATGACCAGGCACTTTTGGAGGGTTGGCAGTCACCACGTTCGAGCAGTTTGGAAGGAAAGGCGGGCTGCCTTTAACTTCTGGGGATGTAGATGACGGGCACGGCAAAACACCGGTCGATCTACAGTTTCGATATCGTGGGTGACTTCGGTAGGGGAAATCCTCGGGCGTAAGCCTTCTTTACCGGTTACACCAGGAAATTTGTCGAGGATTATTTGTAAACGACTATTTGAGTGGGCGATGGTAAGGCAAATCTCCGGGGGATAATCGATGGGGCGAGGTTTACCTACTACGGCAAGTCCTATGGTCTTATCAAGGAGGTGCCCTTCGCTGACATCGGGAAGCAGTTGGTAATGGCTAAGGAAGTCTGCTCCGATGATGGGATCAGCGATATCGGCGATGATAAAGGCCCACTTGAATTCGCGACAAAGGCCAAAATCTACCTGCACCAGCTTAACTCCGTAAGTACTAATTGGAGTTTGGTTCGCTGCTTAGATTTGGAGCTTAGGGTTGCATTTCCGTTCTTCAGCGGTTGGAGGTATAGCCGATATCTCCGTGCCAGTGTCGACCAGGAAGTAATGCTCGCTAAGCAGATCTTCCACGAATAGACGGACTGAGTTGAAAACGAGTGGGAGTGCTGTCTTGACTGACTTGTTTACTCGTTTCCCGAACGAGTAGGGGATTTGGAATCGTGGCAGTCGCGATTTTGGGGTTTGTCCCACCACGAACATGGAGGGTCAGAGCAGTTGCGCGATTTCCTCCCAAACTGTTGGTGATACCAACAGTAGCCATCGCGGGAATGGGAGGGAGAGCGGGTATTCACCGGTCTCTTACCATCGATGACTCGTAGCGTCGTCCGTGGTTTCAAACGACCAGAGCTAGAGTCACGAGAGCGCGATCTGTCTCTGGACCTGGCATCGCGTGAACGCAAACGCCTATGTTCGGAGAATGGGGCGGGGTCTTTTGGGGGGTCGACAGAACTCACCTGTTTTCCAGCCAAGAGCTGTTGAAGCAGCTGGGTAATGGTAGCTAACTCTGAGGAATTAGCCGTTGGTGAAGTTGACGGGGATGCCGCGGGAGTTGCGATAGAGGAAATGGTGCTGGTCGCAGGGGATGTCGACGGAAAGGTTTGCTCGAGAGCTATTGCCTCGTCAGCTTTGAGCGCTGCCTGTCGAGAGGTTGCGGGCTATGTCATGGCCAATGTCTGGAGGATATTGACAGGGAGGGATTGGAAAAGAAGGTTGTGGAGGACATTGTCATTGACTCTTCCTTCGTTTAGGGTGATGAGGCGGCAATGGTACGCCAAAGGCCTCTTGGAAGGTTGACGATGGGTGTTTTCTAACAGGGTTCTAATCCGGGTGTAGGAGGAAGGGGAAAATTCCTGTTGGATTTGATTTCGGAGGTTCGACCAAGTGTGCAGCGAGTCATCGGAACTGTAGAGTAGCTCTGACACAGCATTGGCTACCTGGGTTGGCAAGTGGCTGGAGATCGCCAGGTAGAGCTGATGGTATTGCCACTGGCGCGAGCAAGATTCTCGATCTGCTTCAGCCAGAGACGCACATTCTCGGCGTTGAACGGAGGAAGGCCTGTTAGTAACCGTGGTGGATGGGCTTGTAAAGAGGGCGAGATGGTAGTCGCGGCGGAATTTGTTTCCTGCAGGTGCAATTGCCGATTGAAGATGGGGGACAGCCTCAGCGTGGATGAGGACATTTTGTGAGGAAAACGGCGTAAGTCTCAAGCCTGTTGTTCCGTATTCACTGGAGTTGAATGCGATGGCCAAAAGGCAGAATTAAACGATTATGGCTAGAAATAGAGCTATGCTGTTTGACTCCAATTTGGACTTCAAGTTTTGGTCATTGGCTGTTCTGACGGGGTTTATGTCATAAATAGGAGCCCAACTAGGGCAAACAAAGATAATAAAACCCCTTTTGAAATGTTTTACAGCATAAAGCAGGATCTATCCAATATGAGAGTTTTTGGGTCTCTCGCCTATAGACATATTCCTATAGAAGTTCGCCAACAACAGGCCACAAAAAATAAAAAAAAGAAAACAAATAGTGAACACCCGAAACTTACACAATGAGCTGATAAGGGGGTATTTGTGGGTTACACAAATAGTGGGTACTGCATAAGGGACCCATTAATTGACAAATCACACGTTACTTGTGATGTCAGATTTGATGAAACGAGGAACATAATAAATATAGATAACATAAATAATAAAAATACAAATAAACATAATGATAATAACATAATAGAAACCCCTGTAATATTAAATCTATGTAAATCAAGATATAAAAATTACATCGAGGACGACATCCCTCAAAAATGGGAGGATGTTGAAAACAATCCTTTTAGGGCGGAATGGCAACAAGCCATTACTGACAAGCTGAAGTCATTGTCTGATATGGGTGTGTGGGAGGTCGTTCCCAGAGAAAGAAATGTGAGGCTGGTAGATACAAAGTGGTGTTTCACCACGAAACACGACAATCAAGGTATTCATATACCGAAAGCCAGGTTGGTTGAAGGGGTTTTAAGGATCTTACCCACTATTCTCTAACCGAAACGTATGCCCCAGTGGTCCAATATTGGCTTATAAGATGGATACTGTCAATAACAAATAAATATAACTTAAATATAATACAATTTGACATAAAAACAACCTTCCTTAATTCAGAAATAAGATACCCTATTTTCATATCAAATCCCAGGGGATGCCAACTAGGCGAAAATAATTGCTTGAGACTAATTAAGTCAATATATGGACTGAAAACGTCTTCTAAAAGTTGGTACGACTTGTTAAATTCGACAATAATTCAAGCTGGATTTGTTCAATCAAAAATAGACAGATGTTTATATACAAAACTTAACAATAATGGTGCAATGGCACTTCTAATAGTCTATGTGGATGACATGTTGTTGGCTAGCAACCACGACGAGTGGACACAAGACTTAATAAATATATTTAATAAGAACTTTACATTGAAGATAGAAAAAAATCCAACTTTCTTTGACAGTTTTGAAATAAGTCGGGACATCCCGAGGAAGCAGATAATATTGACACAAAATAGGTACATAGATAAAATCCTACATAAGTTTGGTATGATGGAATGTAATCCGTCAACCACACCCATGGAAACGGGACTTAAAATAAGGAAGCCAGCAAATGGACTAGACGACACTGAATATAGGGCCATGATTGGGAATCTGCTATATGTGGCAAGACTGACCCGCCCATACATTGCCTTCGCCGTCAATTATTTGTCACGGTTTCAGGCATCCTCAAATAGCGAAATTAAGAACTATGTTCGTCGCATTATTAGGTACCTTAAAACAACAAGGGACTTCTCTCTCGTATTTCACTCTGACCAAACTCAGATTAAGGCATTTGTCGATGCGTCGTATGCACCCAATGTAGACGATTCACCCATAGAAATAGAAAATTTGGAGAAAGGGTGCTCCACAACTGGCTACATGGTGTTTGTTAACAGAGACTTGTTAAATTGGGCCGTTCACTGGCAGAACTCGGTTGCAACATCGTCAACTGTAGCCAAATTAATTGCGTTGAATGACGCACTGGACGACATATACGTGATCTGGAGACTCACTGAGAGTGTTTTCTCTATAACCGACTCAGTACAAGGGTACGAGGATAATATATCCGCGTCACGCATTGCATCTGGGGGAGGCCAGAAACGCTCCAGGTCCCTAGCGATCAAATGTTATGCAGTTTTGGAAGCTTTTCAGAATAAATTAATAATGTTTAACGATATTAGGTCTTCCGATCAAGTTGCTGATATTTTAACTAAAGCACTTGATCGAAAAACGTACCAAAATATTGTTATGAGAATACTCAGAACAAGTCAACCTTTCAGCCAATAGACTTAAATGACTCAACCCTTAAAATTTTTGATATTTGGTTTTATACTGCGGATGGGCGTCGGTCTTTTAGCGCCTATCGTAAACCGAGTGGTCCATATGTCGTTTCACAATTCATCTCACAATGTTCAATAGGTTCCCCATCTCTGCCCTGCCTCTCTTATTGGTATCAGCATTCCCTAATATATACCATTGATTCCCACAATAGTAAATTTATATTGAATACACACACGATTAATTATAAGGACATATATATACATAATAATATTATCTCTCTACAGCTGACAATGAGGAGATATCGATCTCTCCGACTGGTTTTATATGTTAAATTAAAAAATCACACATTATTTATAAGATGTGACACTAAAACATAAGGTTAAATATATACCTAATGTTAACACTTACACGATATATTTAAGATAAAACAAAATTCAATATATGAACTTATACGCATTTTAATTGTACAACATTATACTAGTCAACGACATACCTAAATTTTTTATGTACCATTTTTTTTATATAGATAGCAAATCTATGTGACACTTATATGTAATATTATTGACTGCTATTGCTTATTTTTTGTTTATATGTTTGTTTTAAATACATGCAATATGTTACATTTTTTTTTACTTGTATGTTCGTTCGTCCGTTTTGAATCTCAGGGGGGTGTTGGGATATGATTCTTTCACTACCTCACAAACACGTAACTGTACATTAATCAACACTGCATGTAACACATTATTACATTTATTCGTTTTGCATGTGGCGACACTGATCGCCAACATAATATTCTTTCCGCCACTGCTCGACGGAGAATGTTCTCCGTTTGTCAGTCGTTGTACTAAAGTCATCAATAAACCTTTTTTAAAGATGAACGTCCGTGCTTAATTTTTCTTTTATGAATCGATCTAAACTCACCTCAACAAATTTTGACTGCTTTTGCTTATTTTAATATTTTTATTGTTTATATGTTTTATCAATAATACATACAATGTGTGACAAATTTTTTTACTTATATGTTCGTTTGTCCGTTTTGAATTGCAGGGGGGTGTTGGGATACGATTCCCTCACTACCTCACAAACACGGGACATCACATTGACCAACACTGTATGTAACATAATATTACACTTATTCGTTTTACATGTGGCGACACTGATCACCAACATAATATTCTTACCGCCACTGCGAGACGGAGAATGTTCTCCGTTTGTCAGTCGTTGTACTAACGTCGTAAATAAACATTTTCAAGATGGAAGTCCGTACTTATCTTTTCTGTGTAAAGTGATTAATCCTCATCTCAATACATTTTAATTGTACATCATAATACTAGTCAACGACATACCTAATTTTTTTTTACCACTTTTATATATATAGCAATTTTATATGACACCTATATGTAATAATTTTGACTGCTATTGCTTATTTTAATTTTTTTATTGTTTATATGTTTTTTGAATACTGTTGATACGAAATCCCACCTCATCTCATTCTTCATCATCATCATCACTATCACAATATATATATGTCATATGTACACTCTAGTCAGGAAGTGTTTCCCCTTCTACTTTCGATCGTATATCGGTATATCGCTGTTGCTTCGCCATTTACTTTTTCGTTTGTGAAATATATTTTAGTCGCGAAATAAACGTCTTAAAAGAAGAAAGTCTCAAGTTCTTTCGATCCTTGTTCTGCATACCTCACATCATGGTAGCCATCGCTGTGGTAGAACTTTGAGGAGAGACTTAAAAATTCAAATCGATGAAATAATTTTTTTTTGAAATTTAATTCACTGCTGTTCGTAAAATCTTTTATGTTTTTATTTGAATAATACACGAGAAAGTATCGTGTTTTTCGACAATTAACTCGAATTTTAATTTATTTTGAAAAATTCAAAATCAAATTGAGGAAGAAAAGCTGAAGTTCCAGACTCAATAACGGCCAATACTGGAAGTCATCGAACGCTAAATCCAGAGGGACCGCCAAAGAGATCG